>CAUYLG010020195.1:0-52905 GCA_963573385.1 Cacajao melanocephalus | reverse complement strand
CTTTCCTTCCTTTCTTCCTTCTGGTTTTTTAGAAACAAGGTCTTGCTGTGTTGCCCAGGCTGGTCTTGGACTTCAGGGTTCCTCCCACCCAGGCCTCCCAAAGTGCTGGGATTACAGGGGTGAGCCACCGTTCCCAGCCTTATATTGCTTTTCTTGATTCCATAATGGGCATTACCTATTTAAGGGGAAATTTTTTTTCCCTCCACTCTTCTAAGGTCTGGGGCTCCTGTAACAAAAGATTAATAATAATAAAAAATAAGCATTGCCAGGCACGATGGCTCATGCCTGTAATCCCAACACTTTGGGAGGCCAAGACAGTCGGATCACCTGAGGTCGGGAGTTCGAGACCAGCCTGACCAACATGGAAAAATCCCATCTCTACTAAAAATACAAAATTAGCCTGGCGTGGTGGCACATGCCTGTAATCCCAGCTACTTGGAGGGCTGAGGCAGGAGAATCGGTTGAACCCGGAAGGCAGAGATTGTGGTGTGCCAACGTCGTGCCATTGCACTCCAGCCAGGGCAATAAGAGTGAAACTCCATCTCAAAAAACAAAAACGGGCTGGGCGAGGTGGCTCACGCTTATAATCCCAGCACTTTGGGAGGCCGAGGTGGGTGGATCATGAGGTCAGGAGTTCAAGACCAGTCTGGCCAACACAGTGAAACCCTGTCTCTACTAAAAATACAAAAATTAGCTGGATATGGTGGCAGGAGACTGTGGTCCCAGCTACTTGGGAAGCTGAGGCAGGAAAATCGCTTGAACCTGGGAGGTGGAGGTTGCAGTGAGCTGAGATCTCGCCAGTGCACTCTAGCCTGGGCGACAGAGCCAGACTCTGTCTCAAAAACAAACAAACAAAACAAAAAATAAAAACAAAAAACAAGTAGCAGTTTATTACCATGTATATGTTTTATATACGTGGGAGATACCCAGTGGAATGAAAAATCTCAAAGGAGTGGTTTTGGATTCAGTTAAATCAAAGAAATAAAGGTATAGAGGAACTGAGCTATGGGATGGTGACCAAGAAAAATATGATAAATGAAGGTAAGGTTTGTTATGCAGGTTTACATCTGTGCTTTGTCCATTGTTGGTGTTCTCTTGTGATTGAGAGACATTTTTCTCTTCCTTGTATAGAGAGAATTTCACTCTGAAATGGAGATTTCCTTTATAGATGTGCATTTCTCTTACAAAAGGGTAACTTCTGCTCTCTTTTCAGAGCTTCCCCTGTGTCTGCTGTTTCTTAAAATGATCCTTAGCCAAAAAGGTATACTTTGAGGTGGCATATTCTGGTCTCCTACAGCTATTCACCTGAGGACAGAGTAGGTAAGATTTTAGTTGTTTTCCTACCCTTGTCTCCATCCTTCCTATGTAGCCACATTATAATAATTTTTGTTAAATTAGTAGTTAAAATTAACATAAGCATAACTATGCAATATCATTCACTTTTACAGCAAATAGTGGCCTATGATCATTTTGCATTTTAAAGTAGTTAATAAGAGCCTGAGTATTTTTCATTTGCTTAATTTTCCTTTTTTTTTTTTTTTTTTTTTTGTGTGAGAGTCTCATTCTGTTGCGCAGTCTGGAGTGCCGTGGTGCAACCTCAGCTCACTGCAACCTCATCTCACGGTTCAACCTATTTTCCTGCCATAGCCTCCCAAGTAGCTGGGACTACAGGCATGTGCCACCATGCCCACCTAAAATTTTGTATTTTTGGTAGAGATGGGGTTTTGCTATGTTGGCCAGGCTGTTCTCAAACTCCTGACCTCAAGTGATCTGTTCGCCTCAGCCTCCCAAAGAGCTGGGATTACAGGCATAAGCCACCACGCCTGCCTCATTTGCTAATGTTCAACGTCTTGCTTCCAATTTTTTCCAAAAGGCTTTAAAAGCTGAGAGTTACTTTTTCATTTTTTCTTTTTTTTTTTTTTTTTTTTCGAGATGGAGTCTTGCTCTGTTGCCAGGCTGGAGTGCAGTGGTGAGATCTCAGATCACTGCAACCTCCGCCTCCTGGGTTCAAGTAATTCCCTAGCCTCAGCCTCCTGAGTAGCTGGGACTATAGGACTGCGCCACCATGCCTGGCTAATTTTTTTTTTTTTAATTTTAGGATAGATGGGGTTTCACCATGTTGGCCAGGATGGTCTCGGTCTTCTGACTTTGTGATCTGTTCACCTTGGCTTTCCAAAGTACTGGGATTACAGGTGTGAGCCACTGCTCCTGGCCGAGAGTTCCTTCTTCAACATTGCTACGTACCAGATACTCTATCAGTTTGTTTTTTTAAACAGTTACCTTGTATTTGGTTATTTATTTTTTATTCTCTTAGAGACAGGGTCTTACTATGTTCCCTAGGCTGGGGTACAGTGGCATGATCATAGCTCACTGTAAACTTTAATTCCTGGGTTCAAGCAGTCCTCCTACTTTAGCTTCCCGAGTAGGTGTGCATGACCACACCCAGCTAATTTTTCATTTTTTATAAAATCGGGGTCTTACTATGTTGCCTAAGCAGGTCCCAAACTCCTAGCCTCAAGTGATCCTCCTGCCTTGGCCTCCCAAGGTCTGGAATTACAGGTGTGAACCACCATGCCCAGCCTCTGTTAGTTCACTTTTTAAAAGCCAATTAAATTTAGCAGTGGAGGGGGGGTTGCATACCACCTTTAGTGACACTAATGTTAATAAGTTAACATCTGATAACCCACTATTATCAGACAAGCCTATTCGTTCTTTTTTTTTTTTTTTAAGACCAAGTTTCACTCTTGTTGCCCAGGCTGGAGTGCAATGACACAATCTTGGCTCACTGCAACCTCGGCACCTTCTGGGATCAAGCAATTCTCCTGCCTCAGCCTCCCAAGTAGTTGGGATTACCACGTCCAGCTAATTTTTTGTATTTAGTAGAGATGGGGTTTTACCATGTTGGTCAGGCTGATCTCAAACCCGAAGTGCTGGGATTATAGACCATGAGCCACCATACCTGGCCGAATATTATTTTAAACTTTAGAAATATCTTAACATGCTACATAAACTAATAAATTGTTTAGCCTCGGGGAAAAAAACAGCCCGCCGCCCCCCCACCCCGCCCCGCCCCTTAAACTGGTGGGGACAGTATTAAATGGACTGTTTAGGAAATGCCATTGCCAATAATAATAGAATTCAGAATGTGCACTTCCATCACATTCCTTTTCCATCTAGGCAAAATAGTTACCTATTTTTCAGGAATTTGGAACTTAGTTTAGCCATATGTTGTTTGTTCAACTCCTGTGGCAAAAATAATGATTTGTTGGATTATTGGATATTTTCATAGACTTTACCACCTCCCTTCCAAACTCTCTTAGGCCTCTGTGCATAAGGCATAGTATTATTTTTTATTTTGTAAAGATTGGGTCTTGCTATGTTGCCCAGGCTGATGGCAAACTCCTGGCCTCAAGCAACTCTCTTGCCTCGGCTTCCCAAAGTGTTGAGATTAAAGGTGTGAGCAGCCAAGGCATAGTATTAACATCTCTAAGGGATGGCTGCAGATAGACTATATATCATCTTACCATTATTCTTGCTTATGACATACCACAGCTTTCCATCAGAAAATATTTTAAGTATTTACTTTGGAAAAGCACTGTATCATACCTAAAAAAGCTAATTCTGCTACTACCTAGTTGTTTACTATGTAACCTTCATGGAGTAGGTTCTCCCGTTCCATGGATCAGTTTTAGTGAGAGAAGTCCTTTGACAGTGTCCACAGATGAAGGCAAAGGGAAATCTTTCTTGCTGTAGCAACCTGTGGCATTTCTTATCCATACTCTGGCAAAGTCCTTTTCTCTAACACCTTGGAGGTGAACAGAAGGGAAAGCATTTCACTTTTCGTTAGTTTGTTCTCCCTAATCCCTCCCTCCTCCAATATTTACTCTTTTTCCAAAGCGTTTCTAAACTCAGTTCACAAGGAGTGGGTAAGGATGAAGAAAAACTTAAGGGTTCCTATACTTTGCAGCCATTCCAAAGTATTAAAATGAGTATCTCCCTGGAGGTTTAGAGGGTTAAGGCACAGATCTGAGCTACAAATGTTTGTCTTTCTTTTGTGGAGGAGGTGTGAATCCCTCTAGGAGCTGGAGAGTTGCTCTTTGAGTGCATGATCACCTGGCCTGCAGAATTTCCTTCCAATCTCACTGCCTGTTCCAAATAGAGACTTGGATGCATTCTGGTTCTCCCTCAGGTTCAGTCCCTGGATGGAAATAAGAAAAACCTAGCCAGTCTCTGGTGGCGGGTGCTACCTAGCACAGGGAGGAGAAGCATTCTGCTCTTCCCAGATGATTCCTGTCTGTGTAGGGGAGGGAAAGATGACTTCCCTTCACCCTTCTAAATTCTTTGGCTAGGCTATGAATTAAATGAACATAAGACAGATTAACAGGAAAAAAAAATCTTAATTACATGTCTATGCATGGGAATCTCACAAAAATATGAGACTCAAAGAAGCACCAGAGGAACCCTATTTAGCATTCTCAACTGCAGAAAGGAACAGGGGATTGGGGCTTCTGGAGGAGGGGTGGAGATAAATTATGGGAGGATGGGGGAGGAAACATATGGTGAATAAAGTTTGCCTTTTTATGTAGATAAAAGTCTTTCAAGTAATAAAGTTTGTCTAGGAGCAGCTCTTTTCCTGATACAAACTTCTTTATTACTAATGTACATTACCTTCATATAATAGATGGAAATTTCTCTTACAAAATGGCAGCTTTTCAGGGCTGCTCCTTGTCTGCAGTTTCTCAAAGTAATCAGCTTGGAATAATCAATATGCCAATGAGGCATATTTTAGGGTGGCATATTCTGGTGTTCTGCAGTCATTTTGGGGATGGTGTGTCCTGACCCCAACATCTGTAAACCTGGCTGGCAGGTGGGCACGCGGGTGGGTCTGGAGCTGGTGTTGCAGGCCCATGGGTGAGGGCACCTCTGAGACAGGCCTGTCCATGCAGTGCTGTGCATCCTCCGCTGTGCCCCCCACGCTGTGTTGGAACAGATTGCACCCCTTCCCGCTGGGAGCCTGTTCAGTGTTGAGAATGTGGGTGTTATGCTGGGTCAGTAACCTGAGAAAAACGCAGTGATATTTTGGAACCCGAGTACCCACGGTCTTCTCACCTCACACTCTCCCTGTAATCGCTTGCTTTCCTTTCTCCTCCAAATAAGATCATTATGCTGAGAGACATTAGCTATTTCAATGAACATAATTTCTGGATCTCTGCAGGATGTGGTATCTCATCGGTTTATTTATATGGGATCTAGAATGCTGAGCATATTTTATTAACTGTTTTAGACGTAGTAAAAGGTAGTTTTCAGTTTTCACTAAGAATATCCTTTTTATTCTGACCTGGCTGCTGCCTCTAGTTCATAAAAGTATGCTACGTTCCCATTAAAACATGGTTGATGATTTTGTTTTTTGTTTTCCAATTATGAAAACCTCCTCCTGGGCTTATCAAGGTTGGTGTGAAGTTTGTACTCTTGGTTATTCCAGTAGACATGCTTACAGACTCAGTAACTTATTATGAAAAATGGTTACATGATGTTTAAATCTCCTTTTACCGAAAGCCTATTTCTTTCCTGCAGGTCCTGAGGGGTCATAATTTTTAGTTTTGTCACAAGCCTCTGCCTTTTTGGAAATTTCCTCAGCTGTGTTTCCCTTCCCTGAGGAACCAGTGCAGACCCATATGGGTTCCTTGGCCATGCCCTGCTTCTCTCTTGCTGGTGACAGCATCTCTAAGCTCCACTGCCTCCTTTTCCTGGTCAGCCTCACCCAGCTCTGCCCCTCGGTCCATCCTGAGCTGGTTTCTTGAGTATGAGCAGCTCAGAGAGCAGTAAATTCTGAGGAGACCCGACAGCTCAGCCAGTCCAGCTCCCTGGTACAGGCTTCCCTCCTGCAGGTCCCTGGGCACGGTGCCAGGGTGTGTATGCACGAGGGAGACTTAGAGTGGCAGGCCATGGCCAAGAAAACTTGCTGTCTCATAACTCTCAATGAAGAAAGATTGTTGGCTGGGCACAGTGGCACGTGCCTGTAATCCCAGTACTCTGGGAGGCTGAGGTGGGTGGATCACCTGAAGTAAGGAATTTGAAACCAGACTGGCCAACATGGCGAAACACTCTCTCTATTAAAAATACAAAACACACAAACAACAACAAAAAAACTACATTAGCCGGACCTGGTGGTGCATGTCAGGTTCACCTGGCTAAGGCATGAGAATCTCTTGGACCTGGGAGGTGGAGGTTGCAGTGGGCTGAGATCACACCACTACATTCCAGCCTGGATGACAGAGCAAGACTCTGTCTCAAAAAAAAAAAAAAAAAAAAAAAAAACACCTTAAAAACAATCCTTCTGTTGTAAATTTAATATTCACAGAAACTTGAAGAAAATTATGGCATGTGTGTGACAGTGAAACATGACAGGGGCTTTCAGCTTTCAGGATATAATAAGCTATTCTAGCATAACATGTCATTTCTATTATTCCAGGAAGCCTGGCTTACTTTAATTCATATATCTTGCTTCATTCTACATTTTGAGGTAATGAAACCTTTTTTAAAAAAAATCTTAGAATCTAATTTACATCAAAATTTGGAGCTCACCAGTCATTGCTATATAAGGACAGATTTTTCTGCTTCACCAGTAACTTTTCTCTAAGAACAGCTACATTGTTTCTGGTATTCTGGTATAATATTTCTATTATAGTTCTTCTGGTACATTTGTTTCCTGTTTTTTTTTTTTTCCCCAATCCAGTGTAACTTGTCTTTCTTTCTAGTTTTGAGGGGTAATTAAGATGATGTTGGCACCAGCAGCCCAGGAAAAAGCCAGGCGAGGGTGGCTTTAAGGGGAGTGGGAGAGAATCCCAGTGCTCTCTTGCTGTGCTGTTTACACCTGTTCCCTTTGTTTAGGAAGATGATGCTAAGCCCAAAGACTGCATACCAGATGTACCAGGCAATGAACACACTAGGGAATTTCTGGCTCACACACCAACTAAAGGACTTTCAATGCCACTGGGGAAAGAAGTCAGAGTTATGCAGTGTGAGTGTCTGGCGTTTTCCTAATCCATGCAACTTCCAGGCCCCAATTTACCAAGAGTGTTTACTTTTTTTAATTTGACTTATTCACACCACAGCCCTCTCATAGCCAAGGCATGTTCTCCATCTTCTAGATGAGGAAAGAGATGTGTGTATGTCAGTAAGTGGTCTCTCAGGGAAGACGCAGAGCTAAGCTTTGACTCAAGGGTCCCTGATTCCAAGTCCAGCAGTCTTTGCTCAGGAAAGTCACGACCTTGGTGTTATTTTTTCTTTAGTGTTATTCCTGTAACAGAAAGGACATTCCGTGGTAGAAATGCCATGGGAGTGAGGGATGCATTGGAGGGCGGGTCTCTTTGAGCCTTGCCACTGTTGGGCACCCTCTATCAGTCGTGCTTTATCCATGTAACCGAGAGAAGCTACCATGGGCCACAGAGGATAGGTCTGCACAGGTAGAGCTGTCTGTGCACGTGTCCTTCTGCCCTGTAGCACTTAACACATTCCAGAGGGTACAAAATCATTCTTGTAAAGAGTTGAGCTCTTTCTGCTCGTTGTTTTGATGTTTATCTCCACATCTCAACCTCATAGTTGCATTGTTGCTCCATGATATTTCAGGTTTGGGCATTTTCTGTTGCCTCTGTTCAATGGAAGATAAGGATGTAGTTCTCTCTCCTGCTCTCACCACACATGTGTACCCTTCTATATCTCATTTCTCCAGTAATTATTATATCATAAATTTGGTTAGATAAGTCTTTTTATTTATTATGATTATGTTCAGAGGTGAGCTGTATCTTGCAAAATATGTCTGTTCAAAATGAGCCACTGCACTTGGTAGATAACATTTTTATCCATTCTATAAATCTCTGCCTTTTGATTGAAGGGTTTAATCCATTTGCATGTAATGTAATTACTGTTATGGTAATTAGAAACCTATGCATACTTTTGTGATTTTACCAATTTTAGTGTTAATTAGAAAAGTGGTTCTCCCACTTTGATATGTCTACAAATAACCAGTAAATCTTTTAAAATTCAGGTTATGTGTCTGTATCAGGCCCAACCCAGAAATACTGAATATCCAGTATTTCCAATATCCAGTATTTCTGGGTTGGGTCCTATACCCTGCATTTCTAACCATCTTCCTCATATCATTGAATTTGCTGGTCCATGGACCACAGTTTGAATAACTGGGATCACCTTTTCATAATAAGAGGATTTTGAGCAGAAATGGTGTCTTCCGGTTATCTATATGTCAATCCATGTTCCATGGCGTTTCACATCCCTTGAGTTTTACCATAAAGGCAGATACTAGTTTGAAAGAGTGTAATCTTCTTCCCCAAATTTTAAATGATAAAGGAGATAAGGATAGAGATAGCTCAGAGGCAATCAATGGAAAATCCACAAACTTTATTTTTTTTTTCCAGTGGTTTCCTGCGTCCAATCCTCAAATAAAAATAAAAAGGGAAAAACTTTCTTGCCCTGTCACTACGTATTTTCTGTAGTTGCCAGCATAGAGCAAAGTTGGCTGAATTTACCTAAATCCCTCTTCATGCTTCCTGACCTACTTGCTTAGAGTTACTTAATATTCAAACACAGGGTCTCATTCACCATTCCCATACAATTCCTGATTTACAGCACATCCAGATGGTTCTGAGAGGATGAGAACAGGTGACAAAAGTAACAGGGATCTCATCCATTCTTGGCTTTGCTCACCACTTCCTTTTTCTCAGATGTCAATGCCTGATGCCAAGTCCACTCATTGAAATTCCATGAAGCCTGGGATTTGTTGCCCTGGAGCATGTATATACATTCTCTTGTTATTCTCCTCCCAGTTCCTCATCAGGACCTTCTGTTGCTTCTAACAGTAAACCTCCTTAAACAGAACAGTTTCCCTCTCCTGCAAGTAAAGTTGCACTAGGGTTCTGATGGCATTAATATTTTAGGAGAACTTGTGATTTTGTTTGCTTAAAAGTGAGGGATGTGAACAGAGGTTGACTCAACCTGAAAAAGAAGCTATTTGTTCTAGTGACTACATTTATAAATGAGATTCAGAGCCACTTGATTAATAGAAGATATTTACTTTGAAAAATACAGTAAGACACACTAAAAAAAAAATTTACCTTTTTCAGTACTTTTCATTGGATTGCTTCATAATTTCTCAGTGAGGGAAAATTCATTTCTAAAGCAACAAGATTAAAGGATGCTTGGGTAAGCAATTACTTTACCTGTCTTTTCTGGGACCTTACACAGTTCATCCATGATTACATTTTCTTTTAGAGTTGGCATTTAATTAATAAAAACTTTGATAGAGTCTACTGATTCTTTATCTCACTTAGGTCGAAACACTCTTATCTTACAGAAATAGTTTCCCTTTTATTTGCTTTTAGGGTGGCATTGCAAACGGTATGGTCACTGAACGGTGACAATAAGGCAACCAAAAGTTAGAATAGTTCAGAGTAATAAGTAAATTCATACAATGTCATTTTACCTTAATCAGAGATAGTGAATATTGATTAATCAGATAGTCACCAGTAAGCTGAATGTTCACATAAAGTACATTCCCGGAAGCCTTTTTGCCAAAGCATCTACTGTTAACTATACCTCTGTTAAATTGCATTTGTGAGACAAATTTAGCTCTTTAAGAAAAAACTAACATTTATAAAACTGTTCTTTGTTTATACATTGGGACAGTGATTCCTTTTCTGAAGAAGATATTGTTTCCCATTCAACTCCCTTTTTAAAATTTGTTATGTAAAAAGTCATATCTCATAACTAAAATCAGAGTTTTAGTTTCCCAGCCTTTAAAGAGTAGATGTCTTTCTATTATAAGCTAGAATTATGTATATTTCCTCTTAAATGACAGTTAGACAGATCTATCATTAGCACGATCTATCTATCATTCCCCACTTTAACACAGTCACCTCCCAGAGGTGTTAATTCCCTGTTCAGTAACTACTTCTGCCAAGTGAAATATGCTGCCTTGTGGATCTCCTGGGGTGATTAGCATACAGTTGTCCCTTGGTATCCGTGGGGAATTGGATCCCAGAATCCACTGCAGATGCTCAAAGTCCTTTATATAAAATGATATAGGTTGGGTGCAATGGCTCATGCCTGTAATCCCAGCAGTTTAGGAGGCCTATGCAGGTGGATCACCTGAGGTCAGGAGTTCAAGACCAGCCTGGCGAACATGGTGAAACCCCAGCTATACTAAAAGTACAAAAATTAGGCTGGGCACTGTGGCTCATGCCTGTAATCTCAACACTTTGGGAGTCTGAGTCGGCAGATCATGTGAGGTCAGGAGTTCGAGACCAGCCTAGCCAACATGATGAAACCCTCTCTCTACTAAAAATACCGAAATTAGCCAGGCGTGGTGGTGGGCACCTATAATCCCAGCTACTTAGATGGCTAAGGCAGGAGAATCACTTGAATCCAGGAGGTGGAGATTACAGTGAGCTGAGATCATGCCACTGCATTGCAGCCTAAGCAACAGAGTGTGACTCCATCTAAAAAAAAAAAAAAAAAAAAAAGATTAGCCTGCTGTGGTAGCACATGCCTGCAATCTCAGCTGCTTGGGAGGCTGAGGTATGAGAATTGCTTGAACCTAGGAGGTGGAGGTTCAGTGAGCCGAGATCAGGCCACTGCCCTCCAGCCTGGGTGACAGAGTGAGACTTTGTCAAATAAATATATAAAATAAAATATAAAATAAAATAGCATAAAAGTGGTGCACATACTCCTATATACTTTAATCATCTCTAGATTACCTATAATACTGAATAAAAAGTAAATTGTTATACTGTATTGTTTTGGGAATAATAACAAGACAAAAGAGTCTGAACATGTACAGTATAGACACAACCTGTCTTTTTTTTTCCAAATATTTTCAATCCTTGGTTGAATCTGTGGACATGTAACTCACGGGATACAGAGGGTAGCTGTATATGAAATAATGTCAACAGACATTCTTTTAACATTTTAAGGCATTTTAAGCTTTGTGTTTTTGTCTTAATCTGAAAAGTAATTATTCTAGATCAAGCACTTTTTAGGTGAAATGTCAGTTTTTACAAATAGTATAAAACATAGCTTGTTGATAAATCTCAAAAATTTAACATACTTCTTCTTGACTCAGAAATTCAACTTCTACATTGAGATACCACCTCATGCCAGTCAGAATGGCGATCACTAAAAAATCTGGAGACAACAAATGCTGGAGAGGATGTAGAGAAATAGGAACACTTTTACACTGTTGGTGGGAGTGTAAATTAGTTCAACCATTGTGGAAGACAGTGTGGTGATTCCTTAAGGACCTAGAAATAGAAATTCCATTTGACCCAGCAATCCCATTACTGGGTATATACCCAAAGGATTATAAATCATTCTATTACAAAGAAACATGCACACATATGTTCATTGTGGCATTGTTTACAATACCAAAGACCTGGAACCACCCCAAATGCCCATCAATGATAGACTGGACAAGGAAAATGTGGCACATATTCACCATGGAATACTATGCAGCCATAAAAAACGATGAGTTCATGTCCTTTGCAGGGACATGGATGAATCTGGAAACCATCATTCTCAGCAAACTGACACAAGAACAGAAAATCAAATACCGCATGTTCTTACTCAGAGTCGAGTTCTCATTAGAACACATGGACATGGAGGGGAGCATCACACACTGGGGTCTGTGGGTGGGGGGCTAGAGGAGGTACAGCGGTGGGGTGGGGAGTTTGGGGAGGCATAGCATGGGAAGAAATGCCAGATATAGGTGATGGTGGAATAGAGGCAGCAAACCACATTGCCATGTATGGACCTATGCAAGAATCCTGAATGACTGCACATGTACCAAAGAACCTAAAGTACAATTTTTTAAAAAAAGGAAAATTAACAAAAAAAATTCTTGACTTAAATTTGACACTTGACCAATTGGTCCTAATAGACATCTACAGAACATTTCACCCAACAACTACGGAATATACATTATTCTCTTTTGCACACAGAACATGCTCTATGATTGACAACAGGCTTAGTTATAAAGCAAGCCTCAATAGATTAAAAAGAAGGAATCATATCAAGCATATTCTCAGACCACAGTGGAATAAAAATAGGAATCAATACCAATAGGAACTCTCAAAATCACACAATTACATGGAAACTAACCAACTTGTTCTTGAATTAGTTTTGGTTAAATAACAAAATTAAGTCAGAAAGCAAAAAGTTATTTGAAATGAATACATCTAGCCAGGGAGGTAAAAGTTCTCTATGAGAGAAACATCATACCAAAACCTCTGAGAAATTGCAAAAGCAATATTCTGAGGAGAGTTTATAGTGCAAAATATCTACTTCAAGAAGATGGAAAGATCTCAAAATAACAATCTAAAGTCACACATACAAGAACTAGAAAAATGAGAAGAAACCAAAGCTTACAAAAGAAAAGAAATAACTAAAATCAGAGTGTTGGTGTTCAGGGGTTCAGGGGAGCCCTCAGTTCCCCTGAGAGGAAGTTTCTCCAGGTTCTTGGTCTATCACTCCCCAAGAATGGGAGAGGATACCACGGTGCAGTGCACTCATAAAAGTAAATGCCAGACTCAAAAGTGTTTGTAGAAAGTGATTTATTTAGGTAAATGAAGAGAAAAAGGAGGAGGAGAGAGAAAGAAACAGCTAGTTCTCACACTGAATGAGAGAAAGAAAAGCTGCTCTGACACTGAGTGAGAAGGGCTCCCAGAGGGAGAAAACCAGAGAAGGAAAACTCCCCTCACACTGAATGAGAGAATCCAGAAAGATGAAATCCAGGAAAGGAAAGACAGCTTCCACACTGGGTGGAAGGGGACCCCAGAGGGGAAATCCAGGAGGGGAAAGAGAGCTCCCACTATGTGGGAGGGGATTCCAGAGAGCTGGAAATCAATACAGTCTCAGGATACAGGATCAGTTTACATAAATCAGTAACATTTCTGTATGCCAATAAAATTCAAGCTGAGAGCCAAATTAAGAAGGCAATCCTATTTACAATGCCCACACACACAAAAATAAAATACCTAGAAATACATCTAACCAACGAGGTAAAGTATCTCTGCAAGGAGAACTATAAAACACTGCTGAAAGGAATCAGAGATGACACAAACAAATGGAAAAGCCTTTCATACTCACAAATTGGAAGAGTCAATATAGTTATAATGTCCATATTGCCCAAAGTAATCTACAGATTCAACATGATTCGTATCAAACTACCAACATAAGTTTTCTCAGAATTAGAAAAAAAATTCTAAAATTCATATAAAACCAAAAATGAGCTTGAATAGCCAAAGCAATCCCAAGCAAAAAGAACAGAACCAGAGGTATCGTACTACCTGACTTCAAACTATACTAGGAGGCTACAGAAACCAAAAAAGCATGGTCATGGTGCAAGAATACACACACAGAACAATAGAACAGAATAAAGAACCCAGACATGAAGCCTCACACCTACAACCAACTGATCTTTGACAAAGTTGACAAGAATAAACAACGGAGAAAGACTTCCCTATTAAATACATGGTGCTGAGAAAAGTGGCTAGCCATATGAATAAGACTGAACCCCCCCAACCATATGTAAAAATTAACTCAAGATAGATTAAAGAATTAAATGATCAAACTATAAGGATCCTAGAAGTAATCCTAGAAAATATTCTTCTAAACACTGGCCTAAAGATAGAATTTCTGACTAAGTCCTCAGAAAAATGGAATAACAACAAAAATGGACAAATAGGACCTAATTAAATTAAAGAGCTTCTGCCCGGCAAAAGAAACTATCAGTGGAATAAATGGAAAACGTATAGAATGGGAGATAATATTTGCACATTATGCATCAAACAAGGGACTAATATCCAGAATCCAAAAGAAACTTAAGCAAATCAACAATAAATACTCCAAATAAACCCATTAAAAGGTGGGGAAAGACATAAACAGATACTTCTCAGAAGAAGACAAGCAACAAACAAACATATGAAAACATGCTCATAATCACTAATCAGCAGAGAAATGCAAATCAAAACCACAATGAGCTACTGTTTCACAACAGTCAGAATGGCCAGTATTAAAAAAAATAAAAAGATAACAGATACCAGTGAGGCTGTAGAGAAAAGAGAATGCTCATATGCTGTTATTGAGAATGTAAATTAGTTCAGCCTCTGGGAAAGAAAAGTTTCGAGATTTCTCAAAAACTAAAAATAGAACTACCATGTGATTCAGTAATTTCATTACTGGATATATACCCAAAGGAAAATAAATTAGTCTACCAAAAAGACACATGCACTCCTATGTTCAATTCAGCTCTATTCACAACATCAAAGACATGCAATCAACCTGGGTGCCCATTGATAGTAAACTGGATAAAGAAAATGAAGTACATATACACCATGGAATACTACATAGCCATAAAAAAAATATGCCCTTTGAAGCAACATGAATGCAGCTGGGGTCCACGATTCTAAGCAAATAAAACCCAGAAAACTAAACATTTCATGTTCTCACTTAAAAGTGGGAAGCACACATTGGGCACTCATGGACATAAAGAAGGGGAAAAACTGACACTTGGGACTAATAGTGGGTACAGGGAGGGAGTGGGGCAAAGCTTGATAAACTTGCTTTTGTGTAATAGTACACTATGTTCACTATTTGTGTGAGAGAATCAATAAAAACGCAAACCTCAGTATCACAAAATATACCCTGTAACAAACCTGCACATGTAACCCCTGAATCTAAATTTAAAATAATTAAAAAGATAGCTACTTAAAACAATTGTAATGATTATCTATATGACAAATACAATTAGATTCATTAATTATACAGTTCACAATAATCAATTCTAGGGAATTAAATACTTTAGTCAGACAGGCAGTGTTTAAAAAACTGCTAGTAAAAAATGTGAGAATATTATGAATTTGAGTTAGAGAAAATTTTTTTAATCAAGACACAAAAGACACAAACTGTAAATGTGATTAATTTCATTGCAATCAAATTAGGAAGACCATAAAGAGGAAGAAAAGACAAGTTATAAAGTAGAAGAAATTATTTTTCATAGGTATAACTAACAATATATTAGTATCAGACCATGCAAACAACTCCCTAAACTCAATAAAATTTAGACAAAGAATTCCAGAGGGTGAAATAATGAACAAAAGACACAAATAGATTACAGAAAAGGAAATGCAAGTAGCCAATAAAAATATAAAAGTATATCCAAAATCAGTAGTATCTAGGAAATATATATTAAATACAATATAATATAATTTATATCTTCCTGAATGGCAAAAGTTAATATCAAATGATGCAAATAACTGGTAAAAATGAGGAGCAATGCTAATGCTTACACACTGTGGAAGGGAGGTTGATTTCGTAAAACCATTTTGGAAAAAATTTGGCGTTATCTAGGGAAACTGGAGATTAGCCTTTCCCTGTGCCCTGAGCATTTCTTACAAGGTGGGAGCACCTTGTGCCCATGCAAGATGAGCCAGGCACGGGGATCCTACACAGCCGTATTATTTGTAATATCAGGAAATTGTAAATGAATATCAATTCAGAGGAAAATGAAAACATAATGTTATGATTATACAGAGAAATATTATAATACGACAGCAAAAAATAAATATATTACATAGATGTATCTCCAGAAAAAAGAAGCTTCAGAAAAACCCATGTGGAACAATATAACTTTTGTAAATTAAAAACAAAACAAATAAGAGTAAGCAAAATATTAGGAGTATGCACATGTATTAAAACTGTAGAAAAGCAAAGGTGTGGTAAATACAAAAATTAAGAATTGGAGAATGTAGTTACTTGTAGGTATATAATTGCAGATTTTCATATAAAAAAGTTCTATTTCTTAAATCAGGTGGTGAGTTCATGGGTATCTAATTGCTACGTTTTATCTCTTATATATGTGAAATTATTTAAATATAAAACATATTTGAAGATAAAGTATTAAAATAAATGACTCAGTCAATTATGTTTCTAGGTTTTGTTTTGTCTAAAAAAGCTGCTCCAAAGCTAATGCAAAACATGTTATGTTAATTTTTAAGGCAGCTAGTATGAGTTAGAGTGTAATGATCCTACCCTTACCTAGAAAATAAATCCATTAAATATCTAGAGTCAAGGTCTTCAACATTTAGTTAAAGTCAATAAATTGCTTATTTTCCCATTTTTTCTGACCTCTGAGGCAAAATTCTCCTCCTAATCACATTAATTTAATTTTTGGAGACATTTCCTTTTTGGTGTTTTTGTTTTTGTTTTGTTTTATTTTGTTTTTCGTTTGAGATAGAGTCTTGCTCTGTCACCCAGGCTGGAGTGCAGTGGTGTGATCTCGGCTCACTGCAACCTCTGCCTCCAGGTTCAAGCGATTCTTCTGAGTCAGCCTCCTGAGTAGCTGGGACTACAGGTGTGTGCCACCACACCTGGCAATTTTTTTGTATTTTTGGTAGAGATGGGGTTTCTCCATATTAGCCATGATGTTCTCAATCTCTTGACCTTGTAATCTGCCCTCCTCAGCTTCCCAAAGTGCTGGGATTACAGCGTGAGCCACCGCGCCCGGCCTGACATTTCCTTTTCTAAATAAATGTTGTGTGTACTTAAAGTATACAACATGATGTTATGAGATACATATAGATAACAAAATGACTCCTGGAGTAAGGTAAATTAATATATCCAACTTATTTTGGCTTATAAGCCACATTTACTTGTTTTTTTTCTGTTTCCCTATCATTTCAGGACACTTTGCTGGCTCCCTGTATCAGTCATGGAACACAGTAACCACACTAGGTATTTCAGTAGAGGGTTCTTCTCTTTTCTCTACCTTTTATAGTTTTCTTCTTGTGCCTTCTATTGGCAGAACCTAAAAGGAAATGGCTAGCCAAGAAGACATTTTATTTCTAGGGTTTTAGCTCCATTGTCGCAAAGTGGAGGATTTGAAGCTGTGAGAACGTAGCTTAATGACAATCATGCTTTCCGTGTCTTTAGGCTTCAAGCACTGGAGAATCTCGGAACTTAGCTGTGGGTCCATTTTTTTCCCCTGTCCTCTCTCTTTATGAAATCTCATCCAGTCTCATGCTTTCTATATCATATAAAATGAAACAGCTCCCAAATATGTTTCTCCAGCTTTCACTTGCACTCCCGACTAGTAAACCAACTACATGGCTTGACAACTCTATTTGGATGCCCAAAAAGCAATTGCAAACTCAGTATTCGCAAAATGGAATTCTTGCAGTTTCAAACCTGTTTTCCTCTTTTCAGTTAATATCACCACTATTCACAGTTTTTCAAGCACAACACCTAAATATAATTCTTGCTTTCTTCCTTTATATTACCCCATCCAACCCAATCAAAATTCTTGAGGTTTTACCTCCAAAATACCCTCAGATCCCCCATTTTCACCCAATATGGATGGCCATGGCTGTGATACAAATTGCTTTTCACATAGACCACAAAGATAGCTTTTCAAAGGCTCTCCCTTGTTTGGTTCTTCTTTCTTCATCACATTTCTTACATAGCCGCATAAGTAAACTTTCAAAAATGTCAATTATATCATGTATTTCCCCGCTTAAAATCTTCAGGGATTTCCATTAACACAACAAAAGAGGCATCTGGAGCCCCACACAACCTAGACCCTATATCTCCATGATCATCTCACACGGTTCTCCTTCTGGCCCACTGCTTTCTGGTGCCACTGACCAGGATGCCCTGTCAGTGCCATGCATGGCTGGCTCTGATCATCCTACAGATCTGAGTTTATTTATTTATTTTTAATTTTTTTGAGATGGAGTTTTGCAGTTGTTACCCAGGCTGGAGTGCAATGGCACGATCTCGGCGCACTGTAACCGCTGCCTCCCGGGTTCAAGCGATTCTCTTGCCTCAGCCCCCCAAGTAGCTGGGATTACAGGCGTGCGCCACCATGCCTAGCTTTTTTTTTTTATTTTTATTAGATATGGGGTTTCACCATGTTGGCTAAACTAGTCTTGAACTCCTGACCTCAGGTGATCTGCCCGCCTAGGCCTCCCAACATGCTGGGATTACAGGCGTGAGCCATCATGCCTGTCCCAGATCTGAGTTTAAACACAATTTTTTTGCAGAGATCTTTCCTTATCTGTGTAAAGTAGCCACCTTGCCTTCCAGTTACAGCCTATCATTTCATGCTGCTTACTGTCTATTAGTACTTGTATTTGAAGATTTTTTTTTCACATATTTCATAGCTAGACTCTAACATCTGTGTGGGTAGTGACCTCTTCTGTCTTTAAACCACTGCATCTCCGAAGTATCTAGCACATGGTGGTGTTCAATAAATATTCATTGAATTAGCAAATCCCATGAGAGCAGTCCAGCTTTCAATCATTTCCATACTCATTGTTCAGGGTAAACTCAGTAAAAAGTAGACCAATATGTGAGGGGGATATCATACGTTAAAAGAAAAACAGACCAATTAAATTTAGCAGAAGTTAATTGAGCAAGGAACGATTGGTGAATTGGGCAACCCCTCAAACCAAAGTAGGTTCAGAGCAACTCAGGTGCTGGTGCATGGTCAGAGGAGATTTATAGACAGAAAAAGGACAGTGACACCTAGTAAAAACAAAGTAAGGTACAAAAACATCTGCATTGGTTACAGCTCAGTGTTTATTTGCCTTATGTGAACACGGTTTAAACAGTTGGCTGCCTTTAGTCAAAATTCAGTGATTGGTACAGGCATAGGTTACAGTCTATTTACACAACCAGTTTGGTTACAGTTTACTATGTACGGAGAAACCTTTAGGTCAAACTTAAAATATGTAAGAAGGCAGCCTTAGGCTAAACCTAATTTAACACATGACATGGCAACATGTTCCATTTCCTAAAAATGAAGGTGTAATGAAACTCTCTTATGTCTAGAAAGTAGATTAGAAAGGTTGGCTCTGCAAGTGGTCCATCCAAGAATGTCACCACCAGTTCCCCAGCTACTCAGCCATTTACAACTATAAACTACTGGCCACTCTCTCCAAGCGGAATTGCTGATGAAAACTAGCTCACTGGAACCAGGTCACTATCCTGCATCTGGGTAGAGAGTTCACGGTCTTCGTTCGGTTAAAAGAGGCCACACAGACCCTACTGCTCATAGCCACTTTGGTTCTTTTCTTTCCCAGTGGTGACCTGCGATAGACCAGTACTGGAAAAAATAGTCAACAGACCCTGGAGTCCAGTAGCTTCAGGCTTACATGCAACTTTTCCTACTTGTTTTCCTGGCATCTCTGAGTTTCAGTTTCCTCATTTGTGATGTGCCCATACTAATATTTATATCTCAGGATGTTTGTACAGATTAAAAGAAATAAAACGTGTAAAGTGTCTAAAAGTGTGTGCACAAAATAGGAATGAAATTGCTAGAAGTTATATAAAATTAATCTCAGGATATTTAGAATTTAGGAGAAAGCTCTCAATACTACTCCCCACCCCTTTTGCTTCCCTTTGTATGGTGAAAGGAAAATATCTCGGGTCCCCAAAATCATTATGCTAAAAAGAAAATTCAATCTGGGAACTGCTTAGGGCAAACCCTGCCTCCCATTCTGTTCAAAGTCATCTCTCTGCTCACTGAGATAAATGCATATCTGACTGTCGGAGAGGCTAATCAGAAATTCAAAAGAATGCAACCATTTGTCTCTCACCTACTTGTGACCTGGAAGGGCCCTCCCTGAGTTGTCCCACTTTTGCTTGAAGTTGTCCTGCCTTTCTGGACTGAACCAATGTTCATTTTACAATATGTTGATCAATGTCTCATGTCACCCTAAAATATGTAAAACCAAGCTGTGTTCTGACCACCTCAGGCATATGTCGTCAGGACCTGCTGAGGCTGTGTCATGGGCATGTGCATCCTCAACTCTGGCAAAATAAACTTTCTTTCTTCCTTTTTAAAAAATTTTTTAAATTTATTTTTTTTTTTAAACTGAGTTTTGCTCTTGTTGCCCAGGCTGGAGCGCAATGGGGTGATCTTGACTCACTGCAACTTCCGCCTCCTGGGTTGAAGCAATTCTCCTGCCTTGGCATCCTGAGAAGCTGGGATTACAGGCATGCACCACCACGTCCAGCTAATTTTGGATTTTTAGTAGAGACAAGGTTTCTCCATGTTTCTCAAGCTGGTATTGGACTCCTGACCTCATATGATCTGCCCACCTTGACCTCCCAAAATACTGGGATTATAGGCGTGAGCCACCATTCTGGGCCAAACTTTCTTAATTAAGACCTGCCTTGAATTTGGGGGGTTCACAGTATTCACTAGAGAGGAAAAGTTCTCTATTTCTGTAGTATCTTCTCTTTGCTCCCAGCATCTCTTCTTTGCCCTTGTCCACTTTGTTCTTTACCAGAGAGACTGTACGGGTCACATCACCAGCCCCTTGTCCTCTGGTTAGGGCTGATGAGGAGCACTGACAGAGGCAGGGGAAGGACATGCATTCCTCAGCTCTCTCCCTGCAGGATGGCCAGAGGGGCTGCATCCTTCATCTACAGTTCTCACCTGTGATACCAGATCCTCTGCAGGGCATCTTTTCTGCCCCTGAGTTTCTATAACTCCTCCTTCCTCTTGCTTCTTCAGCCAAAAATCGGTAACTCCACTTTCTTAAGGTATTATACTATGCTCCCTCTTGAGGTTCCTGTACACTCTGCTAACACTCTGGTCAACAGTCCCTTTTATAAGCACTCTGAATTATTCTCATCTGGTCATGTCATCTATTTCTTCCAGAATTGGGCTGATGGAAACAGTCGCTAGTGTGTTCTCAGACCTAATTCCATAGTCTGGTCTGGACACACACACACACTCAGTACATGCGTATGTGGGAGAGAGTCACATGTTTGTTTCTTTTCTGATCTGTAGGGACCATGGATCACTGAGTCCACTACTGCGTCACTCTAGATGTTCCCATTTGGCCCATGAGCCATCCTGACTGTGGCCTGGGCAGCTCTCTGCCATGAACACGTTCATTTAGGGCTATGACTCTCAGCTTTTCAGCTACATCTCTAATTTGCCATTTGACGTAAGGTCCTAATCTGAACAGGAACTTTCGGCTTCCCTGGTCTGGGGACAGCACTAATGTGGTGGGTCTCTGGGTCTCTAACACTCATAGAATGAGATGTCAGCTGCTTTCTCAGCTGAGAAACTCCCTTGGGCTCTACTTCTTTCTCTGTGCAATTCTTCCAGGATGGGGAGCAAAGGCTCTGTTTATTTTCTGGCTGCTTGCATGTTTGCCAGGTCTGTGGAACTATCAGGGCTGCCTGGCAGCAGAGTGAATGGAAAAGAGGCCTGCATGGTGGGATTCTGGTTTGTCTTTTTTGAGTAGATGGCTGCATCTAATAAGGCTGGGTATTTGGTGGTAAGAGTCATAGGATGCTGTTATTTAATAAATGCTAATCCCATCCAGAGGCAGCTTTAATGTTCTGGCTGAAAGCATTATTCATAGTTTCCTACAGATTCAAAATTGCTGAGTTTTTAACCACTGGAAAAAAACATTAAAGAAACTTCTAAAAGCTTTCCTTTGTTACCACCAAGACATATTTCTAGCCTCCAAAACACTACATAAAATGATAAAATCTCCATTCCCTGGCTAAACCCTCCACGTGGCTTCCCTTAACTCTTGAGTCTGAACTCTGTATACTTCCTCCATCAGCCACAGCCACACACAACTGCTTCCGATGTCCAGATTTACCCATCACAGCATGGGTACCACAGGAATGCTGCTGAGTTACTACGTTTTTAAAAGCTCTGACTTTGATAGGAATGCTACACTAGGAAAGCAGAGAATTACAGTGGACAAATACGACCATATGGTTCTTATGGACACTTTGGAGGAATAAGAACAGGCTCAGACAGTGGTTAGTTGCATCATAACTGGTAAGCCAATGATATTCAAGGCTTTATTTCATTAAATGGCAATGTTGGGGGAGGCCTCTGAGAAGTTGCTCCTGGACTCTTCCCCCTCTCCCATCCTGTTCAAAAGACTATCATAATGTTAATTAAAGGTCTAAAAGGATGTTATAAACATTATCTATGACATAAAACTAGAAGGTATAAAAAATATTTGGGTGACAGAAATAATATCCAGACATCCTCAATTGAGAGTAAAAATGAATTGAAATATTCAAGAAAAAAACACATTTAAAATGTCAATTGCAGACACAAAACTCATAGCCATATACACAGGAAGACAATAACTTGTAACAGCAAGACACAGTCTGATGAGAATTGCTACTAACCACAAAGCAAAGAAAACTGTTTTGAAAAACTACCCCAGTTTGGCCTCAGGATGTGACTACTTAATAAAAGGTAAGAAGACTCTTTAGTGCCTTCACTGCCCTGCTTTTTCACTCTTACACTAGGTTTGACCAAATTTGAAAATGTCTGAGCCGTCACTGTCAATTTCCTGCAAGGTGGCTGACTCCATGCGGTCAAACAGTCAAAAGTTATTGCCTCCTACTTACATCTTTCTGTATCAGTGCCATAAACTCAGATGGCTCCAGGGGCTAGGCAGGCAATATGTTGAGTCAAGTATGGCAGAGAGGAACTGAAATGAAGATGCTAAAAAAATCATGATTCTTGTCCAAGTCTGGTAGCCACTCTTCGGTTCAGTTGTCACTATCTTTGAATGTGAGCACACTCTTATCAGATAGTCTATTTTTGTTTATGTTAAATCTGTTGATCATTAAATGCTGGCAGTATATTCTATTTCTTTTATTTGTTTCTTCTTATTGTGGCAAAATATATATAGCATTAAATGTACCATCTTAACCATTTTCAAGTGTACAGTTCTGTGGCATTAAGTACATTCACATTGTTGTACCATCATCACTGCCATCCATCTCCAAAACTTTTTCTTCTTCCCCAACTCCATTAAATGATAACTCCCCATCCTCCCCTTCTCCAGCCCCCAGAAAACACCATTCTATGTTCTGTCTCTATCACTTTGTCTGTTCCACATACCTCATGTAAGTGGAATCATGCAATAGCCATTCTTTGTGTGTTTGGCTTACTTCACATAGCATAATGTCTTCAAGGTTCATTCATGTAATAGCCTGCGTCAGAATTTTATTTCATCTTAAAATTATTATTTTTTTGTGTGGAGGGTTAAAGTATACATAACATAAAATTCACTACTTTATTTTCAAAGATGTGGTTCAATAATATGAGGCACATTCACATGGTTGTGTGACACATCTCCAGAACTTTTTCATTTGCAAAACTGAAACTCTGTGCCCATTTAACCCTGTTTCCCTGTCCCTTCAGTCTCTAGCAGTCACTATTCTACTCTATGGTTCCATGAGTTTGACCACTCAATTCTGGATACTTCATATGTAATTGGAATAATACAGTATTTCGTCTTTCTGTGACTGGTTTATATCACTTAGCAAAATGTTCCCAAAGTTCATCCACGTTGAATGTGTCAAAATTTCATTCCTTTTTTTAAGGAAGAATTATATTTCATTGTACAGGCATATCTTAAAGATATTGTGGAATTTTTTTCCCAATAAAGTGAATATCACAATAAAGTGAGTCGCACAATATTTTTGGCTTCCCAGTGCATATATAAGATGTTTTTTACAACACTATTGTCTATTAAGTGTGCAATAGAATTGTGTCTAAAAAACCATGCATATACCTTTATTAGTTAGTGTTCTTTAAAGGGATAGAACTAATAGGATATATATATATATATATAAAGTGGAGTTTATTAAGGAGTACTGACTTACATGATCACAAGGTAGAGTCCAACAATAGGCTGTCTGGAAGCTGAGGAGCAAGAAAGCCAGTCTGAGTCTCAAAACCTCAAAAGCAGGGAAGCCGACAGAGCAGTCTTCAAACTGTGGTTAAAGGTCTGAGAGCCCCTGGCAAAAATCACTATTTCACATCAATAAAATTTAGAATACAATAGAATGGTGTCTGCAGAGGATTAGGGGAAGAATTTTTTTTTTAATCCAAGAATTTCAAATCAAACCAAATTTTCTGTCAATGTGAACATAGCCAAAAGACATTTTCAGATATGAAAGATTTCAAAAAATCTAAAACATAGGTATATTTTTCATGAAACAAATACTTGAAGACACACCCCATTGGACTTAAAGATGAAGCAAAAATTAATAACTAAAAAAATGGAGAAATCATAAAATGAATGTGTTTGTGGAATAGTTGACCTGGACCTTCGCTAGCTGGTTAATAGTAGGAATCATCATACAGCCATGGGAGAAATGGAGGAAAATAGGCTCAGTGTCCTCTGAGGAACTTTTGTTCCACAGTAAAATAGTGATATGCGGCTTTGCACAGTGGTTTTTTGAGCAGCTTGTGTTCATACTTATGTGACTGCAGGTTAAACAAAAGAATATACGACAAAAGATAACTAGAATTGAGTCTTAACTTCCTAATTTGTGTCCCAAGGTTATTACTAACCTCAAAGTGTTTCAGGAAATAATATACAAAAAAACAGTGCTTCATTGGGTACCTCTAAAAAAATATGCTAAATGAGCCTGAATGTTAATTGAATTTAAAAATTAAATAAACAATTTAATAAATCAACAGTAAGCAATTGTTCAAGTACAGAAAGCAAGAGAACTGACTTGTTCGTTCTTCATAGAACTGAGGCTGATCACAGCTCATGAGAAACAGAGAGGGAGTGGTCTAATTTCATTCTGATCTGTAAAATCACATCTGAATCTAGGTTTTGGTGTCAGCAACAGCAAGGTTAGAGTGGGAGTAATAGCAAGACACCACAACCCTCCCCTATAGCGGAGTTCTGGGAGCCAGGTAGCTCTGGGAACCTGCTGTATGGTGAAATCTTCTGGTGAAGGGAGTGGACAAGTAATTTCTAATGTGAAAGATACAAATTTGCAGGGATTGGGCAATTGGCAGATCGTTACAAGAAGTAGTGGTCTTGGTTTCAAACTGAAAACTAGATACTGGAGGAAGAGATACTTTTAAAAAGGGTCATTTTAAAGTTTTCATGTCATAATGTATTTCTGATGACATATTTATTCTGCAGAGCAAAAGCACCTCCCCCCAGGGAACTGAACATACTGTGCTTCTGGTATGCCTGCCAAACCCTTTACACTGGTCTGGGGTCCAGGCCTAAGGAAATGCTGGCAGGAATCAGATCTAGAAACTCTACTCATGCCTCCAGTGCTGTCAAAAATTCTTTGACATTTTTGGCCTGGTGAATGAGAGAGTAAAATTTGATTTTGCCACACAGATCTTGAATAGTAACCCTCCAAGGTGAAGAAATTTCTAATTTCATAGGATAATGGTCAGACATTCCCAGAGCCATCTGTGGCTGCTCCAGTGGGGGTTTGGCCTCTCTTTTGGGCAGTTAGTCTATTCAGATTATTCCAATAGACTACAATTCTTACCCAAAAGATGAGTCAAGGAATTCTGGGGTAAGAAGAGGTTCTTTTCATATAATAGTCTTTTAATTCAAATGTAGATGATGCCTTGTAATCTGATTTTGGAATTATCCATGGTCCTACTCCCTTTATGCATAGTTAAAATTGGAAATACTGATGACTAAGGTATGAATTTGTTTGTATTGAATGTGACACTTTAATGAATTGGCATGCTGTGTGTATGAAAAGGAAGGTCCAGCAGGGCTTGCTTGAGTAAAGGTACTCAGTCAGAGAGCAGTGAGGTAATATTTATTGTGCGTCTATCTGATGTCAAGTACTTTACACCAACTAGGTTATTTATCAATATATTCCCAAAAGAATTCATTGAGGCAAAGAAACAGGTTAAGAGCTTGTGTGCAGATATGTGTCAAGAGTGTGGATTTGAATCTAGTGTTGGGTCACAACTTTGCTCCGGAGGTACCATACTGCAAAGGAAAATCACTTGTTTTATTAATGAGGCCCTACACCTCCAGGCCAAACCTTGGTCCAGAAGCTGCTACCTTTATTAACCTTTTCCTTCCCACCTATGCCTCCTATCCCAATACTTCTATTCCTTATTCAGAGAACTACCTGTAGGAAGGACTCTGGAATGGAGCCATGTTAAAGGGATGTAATCATTTTGATTTTATTACTTCTCTCCAAACCTGTGGCTTATAGCTGTTTTCCATTCATCAAAACAATGACAGCCCTTTTGAATTAAACATGCTTTTCCTTCTCAGGAAAGAGAAGCTCAAAGGAAACATCAGAGTTAATTAGAGAAAGTGATATTGTAGCTGCAGACAGAAAGAAGCCCATCAAAGGCAATGTTAAGAGGGATCCCAAATCATCAAAGCAGAGCCATTCATTTGCAAATTGCTTTCTATTTTAGCTTTGTAGGGTAGAAGGTGTTCTGGGATCTTATTGGGCTGCAGTTTGGCCAGGATAGCAGAGGAAGAAGGCTGGGATGCAAACAGAGATCTCTACTAGTGATGTCTAAAGAGAAGATCAGATGTCCCTGGAGGGGATAAAAAAGCTTGAAGATGGCCCATCTCTGTGATTTTTAAGTTCACAAGGTTTAACTTAGAGGACTCTCACTGTATGAAGTCTTTGTCCAAATGATGTCAAATAGGTTGTTTATTCTCTTATGTGTGTAGAAGTATGCGGTTTCTTGGTATCTTCATTTGTTTACATTTCTATAAAGAGACAGCAGAGGCTGGGTAATTTATAAAGCAAAGAGGGTTATGTGACTCTTAGTTCTGTAGGCTGTACAAGAAGTGTTGCATCAACACCAGCTTCTGGTGACGGTGTCAGGAAGCTTCTACTCATGGTGGCAGAGGATGGGGAGCAGGCATCACATGGTGAGAGAGAGGCAAGAGAGATACCAGGCTCTTTGTTTTTTGTTTGTTTGTTTTTGAGACGGAGTCTAGCACTGTCACTTGAGCTGGAGTGCAATGGCATGATCTTGGCTCCCTGCAACCTCCATCTCCTGGGTTCATGAGATTCTCCTGCCTCAGCCTTCCGGGTATCTGGGATTACAGGTGCACACCGCCACACCCAGAAAATTTTTTTGTATTTTTAGTGGAGACAAGGTTTCACTATGTTGGCCAGATTGCTCTCGAACTCCTGACCTCATGATCTGCCCGCCATAGCATCTCAAAGTGTTGGGATTACAGGCGTGAGCCACTGTTTTCGGATGCCAGGCTCTTTTTAACCATCAGATCTTGTGGAAACTAATAGAGCAAGAACTCATTCATTACTGCAAGAGACAGCACCAAGCCATTTATGAGAGATCTGCAACCATGTCCCAAATACCTCGCACCAGGTCCCACCTCCAACATTGGGGATCAAATTTCAACATGAGATTTATTGGAGACAAATATCTAAATTATATCACTTAGGCTTCTAATTCAAATTTTAACCTTCTATGTACTAGTGTCTGTGCTAGGTACTGACTCCCTTGTCCACTTCAGGTATTTTGACAGGGCCTATTTTTGATACCCAAAGTGATTGAAAAGATTGAAATTCAAAAGTGTTTGTGTGTGTGTGTTTTGATTGGTTGTGACTTTGGCACAACCAAAGTAGGCAACATTCTCCTGCTTCAGGGTCTATAATATGCACTGTAAAATCAGTTTAGTATTCATTTGCTTCAAGTCCCTCTTAGTCTTAGATGGCTTTCTCATTCCAGCTACAGATACTCCCTCTCCTTCTCAGCTGCTGAAACCCTGACAGGAGCAGTCTGTATTTATTCTTTTCCAATGTAGTAGTCATCCATGTAGTACTTGCACACTTTGAGTTCTATTGCTTCACTGACAGTGCTCACACTAAGGTGACACATGGTGTCTAGTCACTAATCTACTGAGATATTTTAGATCTGTCTCCTGCTGCCTTCCTGGCACAGTCACACTGTAACATGGTTTGGCTGTGTCCCCACCCAAACTCATTTTAAATTGTAGTTCCTATAATCCCCACGTGTTGTGGGAGGTACCTGGCGGGAGGTAATTTAATCACAGGGGTGGTTACCCTCACGCTATTCTCCTGATAGTGATTGAATTCTCACAAGATCTGATGGGTTTTTATTTATTTATTTATTTATTTTTGAGACGGAGTTTTTCTCTGTCGCCAGGCTGGAGTGCAGTGGCGCAATCTTAGCTCACTGCAACCTCTGCCTCCTGGGTTCGAGCGATTGTTCCGCCTCAGCCTCCCGAGTAGCTGGGACCACAGGCCCATGCCACCACGCCGACTAATTTTTTTGTATTTTTAGTAGAGACGGGGTTTCACCATGTTGGCCAGGATGGTCTCGATCTCTTGACCTCGTGATCTGCCCGCCTCAGCCTCCCAAAGTTCTGGGATTACAGGCATGAGTTACCAGATCTGATGGTTTTATAAGAGGCTTTTCCCGTTTTGCTCGGCATTTCTCTCTTGCTGCCTTGTGATGAAGGACATATTTGCTTTCCCTTCTGCCATGATTGTAATTTTCCTGAGGCTTTCCCAGTCATGCAAAACTGGGAGTCAAGTCAACCTCTTTCCTTTATAAATTATCCAGTCTTGGGTATTTCTTCTTATAAAAGCACGAGCATGTACTAATACACACTGTGACCACGTACTCCCTGTCTTTTAATCTCATTGTCCATTATTTCCCTCTGTTTTTTACTATTCTCATTCTCTTGATGGCGTTCTAACAATTTTTCCTAAACCTTTTTCTTTGACTGCTTTATTTTTAATTTTTGATTATTTGTTTTAATCATAATCAAATAAGGTCCATATATTCCAATTGCTTCATATGTCTCTTAAGTCTCTTTTAGTCAATTGGCTGGCAAATGTTTTCTGGAAAGGCCCAGATAATACATATCTCAGTCCTTAGGGGCCATATGATCTCTGCTGCAACTACTCAACTCTGTCACTATAATACAAAAATAGCCATAGACAATGCATAAATGAATGGACTTGGCTATGTTTCAAAAAAAGCTTTATTTACAAAAACAACACGGTGGCCAGATTTGACCTATTGACCAAAGCTTGCATACCCCTGTTTTAATCTATAGGTGCTTTTGTTCTCTTATTTCCCCTATGCAGTTTATTTTTTGAAGAAATCATATCATTTATTTTATAGAATTTCCTATATTCTCAATTTTGCAGATTACACATTCTTCTGTTGTCTGTATTTCCTGATAATTTGTAAGAGATTAAGGGCATGATCAAACTGGTTTGTTTGTTTGTTTTTTTTTTTGCAAGACTAGTTTCAAGGAAGTGATATGTATTTCTGTCACCAGGTACATAATATGAAGTTGATTCTCATTTTATGATGCTAGGAGCTATTGATGACCATTTCCTAGATCCATTGTTTCATCAGGGCTTTGCAAGATAGTGCCTTTACACTTGGTTATTCCTTCTTCATTTACTAACTGGAACATATTTCTAAAGAAAACTTTTCCCTCAACAACTGTTTTCTTATCCAGAAATATATCTTGTATAGGAAAGGCAGGATAATTGTTTGATTACTTCCCATTAATTATCAGATATCAAAATTTGATTTGGTTGCACTGAATCATCCAAAATTGGCAACTGAGGATATTTTTTTTGCTTGTGTGTAACTTTGAACTCATGGATTTATTAGTATTTGAAGTGATTCAAACCACTGAATTAGTTGTGCTTTTATGGACCAGTGGGAACTTCTTCAAGGTGGTTTTCCATTCTTTTGGTGAACCCTCGATGGGTTTTAAAACATTATTTGTTTCAGGTATGAAAAAAATGTCCATCACATCTTATACATTTTTGCTCTAGACCCGAAATCAAGAACCTTTCTTCTTTTTAGTGGAAAGTATTAGAGACTACAATCTGAGCACTGGGATGTTCATTACAATTTACTTTTATCTTTATTTCTGTTTTTTTTTTCAGTGAGTAAAGATAGGAAATATTATTTAAAGTTAAAATCATCATGGGTTCAAATGTAAGACCACAAGGATTTGGTGAACTATGTTTATTTTGTATCCATTCAAATTATTTCTTTTAAAATCATCAAAAATACTTTGTATTATATCACCATGGAGGTTATGACACCAACTCAATATGAAGTTATACTTGTTTTATTCATCTTTTATTTAAAACATTTTTTAAATTTAATTTTGTTTAATAATTCTATAAACATTTTACAGAATTCCAGTCAAAGTTACAAACCTGAGAAATGGAATTGTTCTCTTTGATGCCTGCCTTTCTGTTTCTTCATGCTATTTACAGGTAACCATTAATTTTTTTTGTTTTGGTTTATCTTTTTTTTTTTTTTCAAAGCAGGTAGTCGTAGATCTGTATCACGGCCTCTTGTTAGATGAATGGTGATATCCTAGAAATACTTTTTCCACATTGCCTTTTTACTCAATAATATATCCTGGAGATTATTCCACATCAGTACATGAAATATCTTCACATCCTCTTTAGAGATTCATGGTTTTTCATTGTGTGGGTGGACCATAGTTTATTCAACCACTCTTCTGTTAAAAGGTATTTGGGTGATTTTCAATTTTGTTGATCAGATATCTCTATTCATCTCTACTTTATTAATCAGATATCTCTACTTTACAAGATAATTTATGTAGCTGTCTTACATTTTTGCCAATGTACCATCTAGATAGAGTCTTAGAAGTTGGATTGCCAATTGAAAGAGTAGGAGTGCATAAAAATTTGCTAGATATCTCCAGTTTACCCTTCACATTGGTTTTTACCTTTGGTATTCCCACCAATGATTTCTAAGAATGTCTTTTTATAGACTTCTTAAGAGTATGTTGTCAAGCTTTTTGGAATTTTGGTAATGTGATTGTGAAGTGTTACCTGTGTAGTTTTAATGTTCATATCTCATTATGAGTGAGGCTGAAGATCTTTTCATATGTTTAAGGGACATTTATTTTCTTTGAACTTGCTCTTAGAGTCTCTTATGAGGTTTTTCTTGATCTTTTTCTCCATTTTTAGGAAGTTTTGATATATTAGGCATAATTAGGGATAGTAACCTTTTGCAATATAAGTTGCAAGCCTTCTTTGTCATTTATTATCTCTTTTGGAATTCCTTGTGGTTATTTTTGCTCTTGTGGTTATATTTGGCAAACTATATTTTGCCAAAATGTAATTTGCTTTCATTTTAGTGTTGTCAAATATATAAATCCTTTTTCTTACTGAATTTAGATTTTGCGTCATAGTTAAGAAAATTTTCTCAGTCCTAGATTATGAAGAATTCACCCATTTTTTTTCTAGTCTGTATAAAAGACTAGTCGTTCTTTTTTAACATTTAAAAAGTTTCTAGTCATTCATTTTTAACATTTAAATACTTGATCCATTTGGAATATATCTTAGATCCCAACATAAAGAATAGATTCAATCTTAATTATGTGGTGATCCAATAAAACTTACTAATATTTTTTCCCCTACTGATTTCAGATACTGCCTGTATTGTGTACTATATTTTCATATGAAATTACATCTATTTTTGGATTTTTAATTTCCTATTGATATGTTTGTTTGTTCATTCATTAATACTACACTGTCTTAATTATAAAGTTTTTATAATTAACTTTATTATCTGAAAGGACTATCCACCACATCCCCACTAGCCCTCACTCTTCCAGGATTTTTGTGGCTATTCTTGCTTACTTGTTCTTACAAATGTATGTTATAATTAAATTTTATAGCTATAGGAAACAATATGAAAGAATTTATATTGCTAATTTATTGAATTTATAAATCAACTTAAGGAAGATCTTTGTGATATTGATTCCTTCTATCTAAGAACGTGGTATATCTTTCCAATGGTGCATGGCTGAGTACATTTGACTTCTTTTTTTGCAGCAGGTTGGGGGACAGGGAGACACTAAATCTTAATTACTAGCCTCCTCCTCCTTCCACTGCAAAACCCAAAGACACACATACCTTAGCTTTCTATATGGAGACACACATGTCCTACCTTTCTATGTGGAATTTTCTTCAAAACTGATATGAATATGAATTTCATCGGCCATGTGCTCCTGGGGCTCCTATATCCTGCTGTTCAGTACAGCATTATTGGAAACCCAGGGGTGCTGGTCAGAAGATATGCAGTAGCATCTTCTGTTGAATCATTTTTATTTGCACAGATCAGGCATAATCCCATTAGTCATGAGAAATATTTGGAAAGTTGGGTGACTCTTAGAGAGTCCTAATTGGTAGAACTCCACTTTAAGCTGCCAATCACGCTTAAGAAAACTAAAATCAGAAAGGCTGAGCTTGCAAAAACTATCTCAAAATGACAGGCATCAGTCACTCCAAAATTTTATGTAATCCTCTAAAACAGACAATGGCACAAAAAAAGAAATATAGCAAACAAAGAGACTCTTTTGCTGGGAATCAGAACACCTAAACCTCCCTGCCTTTCTCACATTCCCTGTGGTGAAATTGGAACTGTAAATGGAAGCTTAATGATGGAACAATCTCCAAGTTTATTGATTTTCTTCAAGTTCCTTAACCTACTCAGGTGTGATTTTTGCTTTCCAACATAAAACAGAGTCTAATTTCAAGTCCTTGGTGTTAAGTTACTTGAAGTGTTGAAAGGAACATAGAAGTTAGTTGGAAACTAATTCAATCAGCCATAGTTACAAGGGAAAAACAATATAAATATTCATTAGAAAATATTTATTTGCTTAATGCCACAAAGCATAAGAGATGGTTTTCAAATGTATATAAAATAAAATTGACTTACTGTAAGGAAATAAATACCAGAGCCAGGGGAAATTTAAATCTGGACACAATGTTAAAGTCCTTGGGTGGGGGATGGAGTCGGAAGCATTAGAATCTAGAAGTACTGAAGAATCTCAGATATTTGACTGATGAGGTGGATACTCATTTCTAAATGATAGTGTCCAAGTTAAAAAGAGAAATATAGTAAATAATTTCATTTCATTTTCTATGTGAAGGTATTTAATGGTGGACTTGCACTATCTTCAACAAAAACTTTACTAAATATATTAACATCACGATTGCTCCTTTTTGTGGCAGTGGTTAACATCAGGCAAAGTCATGAGGTAAAACTATGAAGGATGATTCAAATGGAGATTCTGAGACAATATGATCCAAAATGAGTGCCCAGATTATTGCAGTCTCAGTCATCATGAATTAATATTTTTGTAGGGTGCCAAGAGGAAAAGAGATATTTGAAAATGATGACTGTTAAATTATTCTGAATTATAAAATCATGAGGTATTTAAAGTCAACTACTCTCAGAAGAGCCAATGGAACCATACTTTATTATTTCTAGAAAACCAAAATTCCTAAAGCTTTTTTTCTACATTGCTTTTTGACTGTCAAAGTCACACCAAAGCCCTACAGAATGCCCTTCTTTAAGAATACAATTTTTGTTGTCACATGGGTGGGGCCCAAAGCCCACAGCATTGAGACCCAGTGGAATCATGAATCCCTGGTGTGCCACTTAAACATCTTGTGGTGGCCTCTCCATTCCCTAGTTCACAAAGCTGGAGTGGAAAGTCTGCAGAGTGGCCGGCTGTTAATGGACATTGCTAGCTACATCACACTTTTCTGGAAGTTATGCACTGGAAAATATATGATTTTTTTTTTTGGCTTGGTAGTGGTTACTGTGCAAAGCATCCCAGTAACAAATTTATTGGCCTCATTAGTAATTAGTGAAGGTTTTATGAATAAACTGATGGCACATAAACATTTAGTTTATGCTATACACTGCTTCCAAATCATGGTACTTGCTGTGATTTATGAGATAAAATGAGAATGGACAAATATGGGCTACAGTGTGCATTGCCAGTGAAAAACAGCAATTGCGCGATGGTTTAATAGTATCACACTAAGCCTCCCACTAATGAACAGAAAGAGGTCTGAAGGGCATCTGTCATTAGAGCAATTCACCAGCCCTTGCTGGCGGTAAATCAGGGTCTGGGCGGTGTTCAGAGGGTGTGGGTGTCCTTCCCCTTCTGACATATAAGTTCCTACACTAGCCTACAGATCAAGGGAGATTTAGGAGCTGACTTCTCCAGATAACATTGCAGATGGCACAGAAGGCTGGGAGCTCCTTTTTCGGCCTTTCTGCTGTTTGAACTGCTCTGTCTGCTTTTCTTTACAGAAGTAGACACAAGAAGAGGATCGAGCATCCTTAACTCAGGATAAATAAAACCTTTGGTTATTTATTCATTTTTCCCTTTCTATTATTTCCAGTGCATCCTTTATTACTTGATTGACACACCATGCGCTATTTGTATGGCTGTTTTCACTCTGAACAGGAGAAGAGGTATGGCTTTTGGAGTCCCATGGAGTTGTGCTCAGATCTCACATCTGCCACTTAGTTTTGAGGACATGTTATGTCACTTCTCTGAGCCTCACTGTTTGTTCTGTGAAATGGGAACAGTACTTCTTACCACAGAGGGTTGTTGTAGGACTTAAATAAAATAAATCATGCAAAGCACATTGTGCTGTGCTTGGCACACAGGAGACCCTCAGTAAAAGTTTGTATTCTGGCCCTTGTCATGATTAGATGCCAGATTCAGGCTTTTTTAAAGGCAGCACTACCTGAAAGCAGTCGTAAAGTTGATGGAAGCTCTGTGAAGCCATGCATTACGCTGAGAATGGCTCCGACTTTGCACTGCTGCCTCACACAGAGAAAGCTAACTCCTTGTAACCCTGGCAACTGGGGAGACTGAGGGACTTCCAGAACCGTGGGGCTGGCTGGGGGAACTCTCTGGGATGGTGATTTATTTCCTCCAGAGACAGGGATCTTCTCTTAGAATTAGAAAAATAGGAGCACTGGCTGTGATATTAGGTTATGGAAGACTAGTAGCTTAACCAGGCCTTAGGAGGAGATGGACCTCATGGGCCTGTTGTAGCTCATCTGAGTCCTCAGAACATTGTCTAGACTTCTGTAGATGATTAGTCTTGAAACTTACAATAACCAATCTCATCAAACACCAAGATATAAACCAGGTGCCAAATTACTTTGTATTGTGTTGAATATTCACTCCTTCCACCTAGATCCCTTCCTCCCTACCAAATATCACAGGAGCCTATAAGCAATTAAAAATCATCAAAGTAATACAAAGAACCACCATTTATGGAGTGTCTACTATGTGATGAATATAAACATTTATCTTTATTTTAAAAAGTAACTTCAACTTTTATTTTATTTTAGATTCCTGGGGCACATGCGCAGGTTTCTTACATGAGTATATTGTATGATGCTAAAGTTTGGGGTACAGATACTATCACCCAGATTATGAGCACAGTATCCAATAGGCAATTTTTAAGTCTTTGCCTCCTCTCCCTTCACCCTCTATTAGTTCCCAGTATCTATTGTTGAGATCTTTATGTCCATGAGTACCAGTGTTTAGCTCCCACTTATAAGTGAGAACATGTAATTTGTTTTTCTGTTTCTGTGTTAATTCGCTAGGTTAATGGTCTCCAGCTGCATCACAAACATTTATCTTAATCTTAGGTTGGATTTCCCTAAAAGCAGGGCCTGAGACCATAGCTTGTATGCAGTTTATTTTGGTATGTGACCCCAGGAGGTAGGAGTGAGGGGGCTGGAAAAAAATAAAGGAGAAAGGAAGACATGCCAAGGATGTGTTACTGGGTTGGTTTCTGTAGTAGAAAACTGGGTATCAATCCCACTGGAGACTCTGACTAGACACTTGTCAAATGTCTGCCTGTGACACACACAGACATGTTCATTTCCTCATTTGTGTCTACCATTGATCATATGCTACTGCAGGGGTGTTAACTCCTTTTGGCTTCTAGGTGTGTGCATGTGCCAAAATGGCTGATTGGACTCCTATAGGCATCTCACAGTGAGGGGCACGGAAGATCAAGGACAGGATGCAGGAGATGCTTGGTGTAGCTGAGCCGAGGTGCTCTGAAGCTGCCACTCTGTGCAACCAGTTGCTGCATCAATAATCAGAACAAAAAAGTAATCTGAGAGGATGTGAGACAGGGTGTACGAGATGTCTAACACAACCTGCAGTCCTCATAGCTGCCCCTTAAGGTGGATGATACTGGTGTCACTCACTGATGGAATAAATGATGCTTACAGAAGGGAAATAACTCACTTATATGTCTAGAGGCTCAAATGGCAGGGCCAACACTGCAATGTAGGCTTGGGTTAACTTTAAAGCATGTGCCCTGTGACTTCTCTGCCATGGCTCTTGATTAGACACTTTACAATTGTCCCTCTAAATTCCCTTTTCTGCTTCTCTGCCCCAAGATAATGATCTATAGGGAGTTTGTCAAAGTGTTCTCTTTCCCACTGACTTCTATCTGGGGTTGCACAAAGGGCAACACCAGCAAGTGGTCAAAGAGAGGAAGGAGGATATGGTCAGGAAAGTTATTTCTTTCACTCCCTCTATGCCAGGTTGCATACAATCAGCTAGGTTTCCATTTGGAAGACTGCAGCTTCTCCAAGGCTGTGTCCCTCCACACTCCTCTTTCTATCTAAGTTCCTGTGGATGCTGCCCTTCCTTGCCCCTTGAATCCTGGCAGGGAAGGGAATATTAATAGTCACCTGTGATTTCCTCAAACCCTGCCCTCACCTTTGTAAACAGTCATTTCATAACACCTCGTTATCATTGTTTGAGTGTGGTGTGTACTCCTGGGACTCTGATTGATACAGCCACCTCCCAGATGTGGATGGAAAAGAACCACGGAGTGATCTCTGGTCTGCCTCTGTGTCGCTTACCCACAGGAGAGGCAATCTCTCTAGTGGCCAAAGACAGCTCGTGGGCTAGCCCCCGTCTCTCCATGGAGCAGGCAATGCTGAGAAACAGCAACACGTCATTGCTCATAATTTTCCCTGATCTGTCTTCCAGGCTGACAGACATCTTCTTGTCCACACAATTTCTCTCCAATATAATATCTCAACAATAAAAGCTTAGCTTTCAGTTATGTTTAGCTTTGATGTCAAGGTCCACTTCTGTCTCCTTTAGTTGGAGTGACATCTGTTTTTTGAGGTCCTCGTGTGTGTGGTTAATATCCTTAGTTCCAGATGAATTTTGCAAATTTTCGTCATTGGGAATCAGAGTATTTCCAAGTACTTGAGAGAGAGAGAGAAGAGCCCTCTTTCAATTCAATTCACCAGGTGGTAAGTGTGTTGGACTGACACACCAACTACCTCCTTGAAGTCCAGAATGTCTTCCCTCAGTGGCTGGACTAGGCTGGGAAGAGGAGAGAGGTGAGCCCCAGCATCTGCCCTGCAACTCAAGCTCCACTTGTATGCCTCTCAACACCTCTCGGTGTTGGAGAATTCGCTGCATTCATTTTGAATAAAAAAAGACTGGCTCCGGGTTTGAACAAACATGTTTTTATTCAAGGTTTAAAACATTTCTTTTATGGCTCCCCTACCGGGCTTCTGATTGTTTCCCTTTCCTCGGAGCATGAATGATTGTTTATTAAACATAATAATAATAATAAAGTGGAGGTAGGGTCTCTTAGCTGGCATTAGTTCAGATTCCAATTTAATCTTTCCCCAGCCTCACTTCATTACAACTCTATTCCGTTGCGTATTTCATAACCAGCATGTGTCACAGTGAATGAAGTCAAGCTTCAGAATAACATGTCAGGAAGATGATTGTTCGTGGAACACACAGTACCCCTAGTCTATGATTAAGAAAAAAAGCAACCTGGCTCAAAAAATAAGAAATTTGCTTCACTACATAGAACCCAGGAACAAATTAGTTAACATGTTCAAGTTACCTAAAAAGAGATGGCTGCTAGACTATTATATATAAGACAAGGATGATATTGAGGGAGAGATAGGAGCCTGCGGTCTGGGAAAGAGTACTCTTTCCTGGGCCAAGGAGCTGTTCCCTGAATATCAGGACAGGGAGCTGTTCCTTGAATATCAGGACTAGCCTTCTAGGGGTGAGAGGGCTCTTCTGGACAGAAGGGCACGGACTTTGATTCTTATCCTTCCAGTAACAGCATGCTTAGGCCACAGTAGACTCTGTCTCTTATTACTGATATGACCCTTCAGCTATAGAGTGGAGTGATAATAGCTACATTCTACAGCTGTTATGCAGATTATAAAACATGATATAGTGCAAGTGATTCACAGAGTGCCTAGCACACAGTGAGTGCTCAATGCATAGTGGCTGTTTTTATTATTGTCCAAGATTACACTCCCAATAGCCTTAACAATTGTGAGAGATATTGGTTGCCTCAAAGGGCAGGATTCTGGGGGAAGATAAAGATGATGGTGTTCAGAATATAGGTCTGAATATTGGTGAGCACACAGACCCAGAAATGGAAGAAAACATCAACAAAATAGTTAGGGGTTATTATGGGATAAAAGGACATCTTTTGATTTGGGGATTGAACTCCCTAAGAACATGTTCAAGTTACCTAAAAAGAGATGGCTGCTTGACTGTTATGTATAAGATAAAGATGGGATTGAGGAAGAGATAGAAGCCTGGGGTCTGGGAAAGGATAGCTGGGGTGGAGTGGGGGCAGCAGGGTGTGAATCCAAAGTTAGAGGAAGTCAGAAACTTAGGAAAACAGAAATATCCAGGGGAGCTTTCAAAGGTCTCTGCTGTAAGGTGTGTGATATAAACCTTCTCTTCCCTCCTCCAGGACAGCTTCAGGCAAATCCATCTAGTTTACAAATTCTTTTGTGTGAGTGGAATTTTTAGGGAAACTCAAAGTCACTGAGTTCTACCAGCTGAGAACAGAAATAGCTTTGTGAGATAGAAGAGAGAAAACAGAGGCAGCTGGCCTCTGTGTTGTAAAAAGAGGCACATCTTAGATGTCCTATGAGACCGACAGTGTCAGCCAGATAGGGGCTTTGCAGCACAGGGATTGGTTGGACTCCAGTTGACAGACACTCAGACAAGCTCACTTGTGACAGTTCAAGGTTGGTCAAGTCTAGTATCCAGTAAAGCAAGCCCTCCACTGTCTCCTACCATTAACTCTCTGCAAGGGGTGGTAGTATTTTGAAATGCGATCGTCTTGAGTGGAATTGTATTCTTGAGAATTTTCATTGAATGTCATGCTCTGGTTAGTTTAGAAGCGAGAAACGTATTCAAGGAAAATCCAAAATCAGGAACAGGAATATACAGTTATCTACATCATACTATGGCCAGTCGTGGGTCTTAGCCATTCATGCTAAAGTTGGTTAACTCTGCCCAGAAACTCACAGAGCAGAGGTGACACCTGGGGCTGGGCTCGTGACCAGGAAGTGTGTTCTAGATTTTAGACTTAGCCCACTTTTCTGACTGCATGTGAGCCTTTTAATACACAACAGTATTTCTAAATAACAACAAGATTTTCTTGTATTCTGACACTTAAAGCACCTTGGAGTGAAAATAGATTCAGTGGTCCACTCTAGCCACAGGATCTGTGGTGATGTCCAGCTAGTCATGAGGCATACAGCCATCCTCTTTTCTCTGGGAGAAGTGTATCCCTTGAAAGTTATCCAAGGCCTTGAGAATTTTGTAATGGGCTAGCTATTGATGGCCTTGCTGTCTCTCAGCATTGACATTTATTCAGTCAACCTCAAAGACATGATGTCAGAACAGCCCAGTTGCAGGAACTCCTCCATTTCCCTCTTAGCCTGTCGTGTGACCCTTATTGCTTAGCTGGGATTTCAGCAGCTAGGCAAAGAGACTAGACCTCAGCTTTTAACAACATTGAGAAAGTTTCAGTGCCTCCCTCCTTGTTGCCTGTCTTCTCCTGGTTTCTGGGATATTGCACTCTCTGGCTGCCTCATGCCTCACTGGAAGTAATCCTTCGTTCTTTTCTTTTCTCTCACTCTGCACATCCAACTGATCAGAGGATTTCCAGAGTTGGACAACTGCTCCCCTGATCCTCTACTACCATCTACTCCAAGGCACCATGGCTTGTTACCCAGTCAGTGGCCAGAGGAGTCCTAACCTGTCTTCCTGTTATTACATATGGCTTTAGTCTCCAGAGTCAATTCTTTACATAGCATTCTTGCTGGAGCCAGGGAGACTGTTATAATATGCAAATCTAAACATGGCTCTCTTATCCAATAACTTGATATGGCAAAGTGAAATTCCAAATCTTCATCAGACCCTCCAAAGTCCTAAATTATCTGGTGCCTGCTTTGACCTCATCTTTTCACCAGCAGTGTTGGTGTCCTCACTGTTCCTCCAGCACAGCAGGGATGCCCCTGTTAGGCTGGGGGCTTTGCACTTGCTCTTCTTTAAGCCAGAACTGAACCTCTCTCATATATATTCTTAGCTCAGCCCTCACTGCATTCAGGCTTCTGCTCATCAGAGAGCTGTCACTTACCACCTCCCATTGCTTTTTATACTCTTACACATTTTGTTCTTCATAGAATTATTTCTGTGTTTATATTACATATTGATCTCTCTTCACTAAAGTATAAGCATGGTATGTTTTGTACACACCATATTCTTAACACTTAAAGTAGCATCAGACACAAAGTAGACACTCCATAAGTATTTGCTGAATGAATGAGGGTACAGGTAAATTAGGGGATAAAAAAGTATGTGGACACCTAGTGTGAAGAACATACATACTTAATAGAATTGGATTCATTCAAGCTTTCCTACAAGCCAATCAATCTCTTAGGGAAGGAGCCTCCATTGTCACTTGGCCACGTCCCTGCATCTGAAATAGGTGGGGTGCTGCAGTGGCTGAGAGTCATGGTCAAGCTGATATAGAAGACCCCATTTGTTCATTTTATTTAGCTTGTTCTAGAGTCTTTGGACTAGAAAAGCTAGGGATATGAGGCTTGCTTCTGATATAGCAGCTGTTTGTTCTCGGGCAAGTTACTTAACTTTTTGAGCCTGGGTTATGCAAAACTGGGATGTATATAGGACCTCCCTCACACAGTTATTTTCCACACAGTTATATATATATGAATATATACATACACATATATATATTACATAATATATATATAATACTGTGTCCAGCACGTAGTAAACACTCAACAAAGAGTAGCTGCTCTGATGATGGGAATGATGATGGTGGTGATGAAGAAGGATGATGATACCATCACCTGGAAAACCATATGGCTTAGAAAAAGATATGAGCCCAGGAACAGGAGACTGGTTATTCAAGGCTTCTCTCTAGCTGGGCTGATAGGAATCATGGAGTAAAGACAAATTGGATAAATAATTCTCATCAGTCAATAACCTTTTCCTACAGAAAACCTCTTCCATTCAGGCCCAGGGCCTCTGGGCAAGCATGGTGAGAGCATGACTCTGTTTTACTCCCAGCTCCTGGTTGCAGAGCCACTGCAGGTGTTGCGATTGGATGACACATGGAAGGCCAGTGATCCAGACTCACTCTCAGCTCATTCTGCTTCCACAAAAGTCTATTGACATTCAGCCTCCTGGGCAGTTAGAAACGTAAAGTCCCACAGGCCTTGTTCAAAGCAGGGCCAGGCATTCTGTAGCTCCCACACCTCTCCACGGCCCCCACGTCTGCCTCACTGTCATCACTGGTCTCTTGCCATGTGTGGCCAACTACATCTCCCTATCTCTCCATGCCTTTCTCTTTCTCCTTTTGCTTCTTCCTCATTTTCACTTTCTCCTTTTCTCTTGCTCTTCTCCTATTCTCCTCACTTAGCTATTCCAGGAGCATTTTCTCTCTGGGTCTTTTTGATAGCTTTGATGCAGGCCATCCAATTGTTTTGAGGGATCTTTCTGGTATGAGACCCACGCTCCAGAAACAGGCATTTTGATACCTACCTACATGTATTTCAGATGACAGATCTATCCAGTTTTTTTCATAAATATTTTAAATAATTGCTTTTGAAAATTGCTCGCAATATCCAAAGGAAAATATTCAAAGTATTCACTCTCTATGGTATCTGACAGGAAAACTGCCTGCCTGTTGGAACAAACAAAATAAGCTTGTCAATGATTTCTATAGAAATTTTCTATTATTTCCCTTCAACATAAAATCCTATAAAACTTTTTTTTTTGATACAGTAACTTAAAAAAATAAAAGAGGCTAGAGTGGATACAGCTATCTTACTGAAAGAGAAATAATTTTTCTACCCTCTAATTATTTCCATTCTGCTGCTCTCCTCTAGTGTTGGAAAACAGGGAGGTAAAATACTCTTTATTTCAATCTATTCTGGTAATTTAGATAATAACAATAATTATAAGACAGGAAAAGATGTGTCTAAGGTGACCCTTTTCTAACTTCTGTAGAAGAGCTCACAGAGAAGAAGGAAGATGACAAATTACTACTCCAAGCCCTGTGGTGAGTGCTTTACATCTTTTATCTAATTGAATCCTAGAAGTCCTTTACAAAGTACCCACAAGTAGATGCACGCACATAAATATATGTACTACATGTGTCCACAATTATCTTAAGGGCTTTAAAGTTATACCATCTGAGGCTGTAGGGAGATGCCTTACAGTAGAAGGATCTGGACTGGGAATTGGGAGGAGGCTTTGTTTGTGGATTTGCTTCAGTCCTTCCCCACTGGATTTTCACATCATGAATGGAGAAGTTGTTCTTTCAAATTTTATTTCTTTGTTTAAATTGACATAAATAACCATACATATTTATGGGATACAGTGTGATGTTTCTATACATGTATACATTGTGAAATGGCCAAATCAGGATTTTTAACTTATCTGTCATCTCAAACATTGATTATTTTTTTATGGTGAGAATGTTCAAAATCCTCTCTTCTAGCTATTTTGAAATATACCATCCAGTATTGTTAGCCACAGTCACCCTGCTGTGTAACAGAACACCGGGACTTGAAGGGATCCTACCACATTGCCTTCCCCTTTGATATTGCTACTGCTAGGGAGGGGCTGACTAGGAAGTCAGGCAAGGCGGGAGTGATGCCAGAGCAACGCAGGCCCCAGGGTGGGCCTGGCTGGAGCCCAGATGCTGCCCCTGTAGTTGAAAGAAAAATCATTAGCAGTAACCCAGACCAGAGACGGGGCAGCCTTTCCCTCCAGGGCTCCTCATGGTTAGTGCTGGCAGAAGGTCTTGTCCTTCAACTTCAATTCAGCAGATACAAGAGAAAGCCTATGTTTAAATTATATGTTAGAGGGGGAGCTAAGAGCCATGCTCTGGAGTTGCTGTGTGGGTAGTCCCACGTGACTAATACACTGTCCACTCCGAGGATCACAGCTCTCCCTGGAGCCTTTTGGGAAGGACATTATAAACAGCTATAGTTTTGCTTGCAGGAAAGTGACCCTCCAAATAGAGTTGGCTGCAGAAAAGAGCAAAGGAGGTGAGAGACACCGTGTGGCAGCATCTGCAAAGAGTGGTGATAAGCAGTAACATGGGGGGCAGAGAATGGTGGGGGTAACATGGGGGGCAAGGAACCTAGCAGTTGGCAAACCCCCTCCTTAGACTCCTCCTGCGTTCCAGGCTGCTATTACATGGTGTTCCCACGCTGGGCCAATCTCAGGAGTGCAGAGAGCATCTCTGGTGGACTGTGCCGGGAGCTACAGGGCTTCCCTGGCGCAGGCGTATCTGTGGTTCCCTGGAGCAAAAAGCATGCACAGAGGATGAGCTCGTTTCTTCTCTGGAGTGTGAATGTTGAGGGGGATGGTTGTGAGCAGGTGGGGCTCTGCAAGGCTTCTTTCAGCCTTCTTGAAGGAAGAGCCCTCAACTTCAAGAGATGAAGAAAGGAGAGAGCCAGAAAGACCCAAAGCCAAGGAGAGAAAGAGGCAGGGGGAAGGGGCAGTATGGGAAAAAATGAGAAAGGCAAAGGGAAAGATGGTAGGAGGGAGAAAAAAGAGAAGGAGAGCTCAAGAGAAGAAAACAAAAGACAGAGAGATGACGGAGAGTCAGAGCCAGTGCGTGAGAAAGCAGAGAGGCCTGGGACCTTGCTTCAGGAGCGCTCAGTTGCCGTAACAGCCATGTCTGTGCATCTCCCCAGGGCCAGTGCCCGCCAGGATGGGACCCCAGGAAGCCGGCTCCCATGTGCCCTTTCTCATGACGTATAGACTGGGGACTCAGTCAAGCTCTTAAGTGGCCCCAAGGAGAAACCGTGTCCATGTGATGTTGAGACCTGGAGGATGGGAGAGCCGTGATATTTGGACACATGGGTGCGTGAGGCCACAGTGTAGAATGCTGCTTTGGTCAGAAGGCTGGTTAATGGTAAGGCTTAGAGAAAGACTGAAAACCCATTAAGCTAACAGTGGCATCTAAGGGCCCCTGGTTTTCTGGGTGAGGTAAGGTAGGGCTACCGGGGTCCTGGGAATTACCGCTCAGACATGGAAAAGAAATTTGGCAGTTGACTGGAGGATAGGGGACAATGTAGAGTCTCTGGGAGAGGCTCTACTCAAGTCTGTTCATTCTTAGTCAAATAGGGCCACATCCCTTCAGTCCCTAACCCCCACCCTGCCACATCTTTCTTCTGAGCAACTTCTTCTCTTTTCCTTGCAACCAATATATGAAACAGCTATAGATGGAACCCAGGGCTGTCTGATGCCAGAGCTCATAATCTCTTTGTTTGACAGGAAAGCATCCCTGTGGCAGTGAAATCTGGGCAGAAGGAGGTGAACAATGTGGGGAGTGTAGCATATGGGTCACCCCTGTGAATGTTTCTTGTGCCAGATGGATGGAACAGGCAGAGACAGCGTGTACTCAGCATGGAGATTATGAGGGTGAGAGGTGGGAGACACAGTGGAAACCAGAAGCCAAGGTTCCAGGCCTCACCTGCAAGAGCCCTGGTCACTGGGAAATTGGAGGAAGACATACTTGGCCTTCCTCAAGGATGGAGGCACAACTGTTGTTGAATCAAATTCATCACCTCTTTAATTTATGATCCCTCCTCCTGACTCCACTATATCCCAATGCCCAACTCAGCTGCTTGCCAGGATGACTCCCAGAAGCCTGTGTTCCTCCTGATGATTCTTTATGCCCCAGGGGCTTCCTCCTGTAGATCAGTCAGAACTGAATCGGCCTTTTCATAACACCAGGCATCTGTTTCTATGGAAACATTTGGCAGGGCAGGGAGTACTTAGTAGGGCCAAGAAGTGCTGTAGGCTTGGAAAGAACCTTGTACATACTCCTTGGTTTTGCTCCCTGATTCACAACATAAATTAAACGCCTCATCACACACTGATGGTTCTAACTGGGAATCATTATGAACGGCTCCAGCAGCCTGGGATCCAGTCATCATTGAAAGTGATAAAAGTTATCTTCCCCCCAAAGATTCTATGTCAGCCAGCAATACCTTAGCTTATAGGTGAAGTGACACTGTGAAGTGTGCACAGAGAACCCAGAAACCTGCCTTGGTGAGGTTGTCTTGTAGGCAGAAGTGTAGGAGTGGTTTGGAGAAAGAAGCCCATGCTCTGGTTTTAAACATCAACCATTGGCACCTGACTGTCTTCAAAGATGTTGCTTACCACCTTAGGACGTCTGGTTCCTTATTTCCAAAGTGGTTTTTTTGGAAATAGCAATCTAATATCCTGTGTAACACCTCACACTGCCAATTGTTTGGAATTTCTTTGTTATCTTGCTTTGCTGTAAATCGAAGACTTGCTCGTTTATTTTTAGAGAGGCATTGGACAGGCCACCATAATATAGTAAATTAAAAAAAAATTGAAGTGGCAAAGTCTCAAGTCTCAACTTGAATTAGCTTTCTTATTAAAGGTCCTCAAAAAAATCTTCTTTGGAGGACCTAGAATCTCCCAAGAAAATGCTATTTTGTAGTAAAACTTATATGACCATTCGAGCTTAGGTATGAGTGCCATTTATTGCGGGAGTCTCAGGGTATTGTTCATATAATTGTGGGAAGGTCAGGAATGCAACTGATCCCCAGGCCAACTGAAACCAGAGATTTGCATGTTGCCAGGGTCTGCTCTCTGTCCCTTAACTTATTTCTATATCATCTCCTACTGGAAACTGGCTTCCTCCAGATTGTGAGAAATTCAGTTGATTATAATTACCTCATCTTCCACTCCCTTGGGTGACTTGCATCTGTTAGTTCCAGTTGGAAATTTTGAAAGAAGAGTTACTAATAATAAGTGGCTCACCCCTCAGTCACTTCATTATTACCAAGAAATCAGGGTGACCTGGTGCAAACAGATACAAGGGACCCTACCTCTGTATTTACAGACTATTTCCAGAGATGGGAGAATTTTTACTTAAGGAGTTATCTCAATTGGTGACAATTCTATACCTTTGCTGGGCATGATCATCCTACATCCGCTCCTGTACTGAATGCAGAAGGAATCCCGGTATACAAGAGAAGCCTAGGTTGTGAGAGGGACCTGGTGGGAGGTAGTTGAATCGTGGGAGTAAGTCTTTCCCATGCTGTTCTTATGATAGTGAGTAAGTCTCATGAGATCTGATGGTTTTAAAAAGAGGAGTTAGACCTGCAGAAGTTCTCTCTCTTTTTGTCTGCTGCCATCCGCATGAGACGTGACTTGCTCCTCATAGCCTTCCACCATGATTGTGAGGCCTCTCCAGCCATGTGGAACTGTATGTCCATTAAATGCTTTTTCCTGTATAAATTATTCAGTCTCAGGTATGTCTTTATCAGCAGCAGGAAAATGGACTAATACATCTTTTTTCCAATGTATTAGTTAGGTTACTTTGTTCATAATAGAATCAAAGCAAGCTTAATTACCTGTCTCCTCATCTGCCCACAAAACAACTATTGTACAAGGATTTGGGAAAGGAACAGCCAGAGATTGTGGATGTTTCCTCAAGAACAGGATCATCCTATCCTTTTTGACTATGACCCCTAGTAAGAGCTACACCTTATAGTTCACCTAGAATGCATGTATATACACAGACAATTGAAATAAAATGTTTACAAAACAATATTTACCCTTACTATCTGCAGTGCACTGCAATCTATTCTGATAGCTTTTATTTTATTTTTTTTAAGTGCTGGTAATCAGTTATAATTTTTTATGATTTATTAATGAGTTGTATATCACAATTTGAAAATAATTCTTAGTCTAGAGCACTTCCTTTGGTATTATTTAGTGCAAACTCCAAGCTCTTCATCTCAATTTAAATCACAAAATTGTCAAGAAAAAGAACATGTTGAGTTCAGCTTGCGTCCAGGGTCTGCCCTGTCCTAAACAACAAGAGTTGGATTCTATACATGGCTGCTGATGCCTATATCTGTATAACACAGGGCAGATTCAGACTCTAGAGGCTGGACAGATGATTCAGATGGTGTCTGCTACACATGGATACTGGGAATTGAGACAACAGGTCTAAGTCAGTCTGACGGTAATGGAGACCATAACTCCAGGGTCAGGTATAGCCAGGGCCAGAGTTGAAGCCATGATGATCCAGTTAGACCCACATGCAAGGGGAGTTCATGGGGAAGCAGAGGTGGTTAAAGAAGAAAACAGAGAACAGCCACTTGACTTTCCAGGCTTCATTGGAGTCTGGGTTCTGCTGACTGCAGTTGATCTCTGAGATTTCCCTGTTAGAGTGAGGTGAAGTCACTTAGGATATTGGGCCCTGATCATCTCTCTTAAGGCTTGAATATATGTTTTGTAGAATTCTCAATTATGCCAAGACAGAAGGGAAAATGAAACCATTTCAGTTGAAAAAGTCAGGTGGGAAATTTCTCCAATTTTAACCCATATTTTTCTCCTTAAGAGGGATAGGGGGCTCTGGGACTGAGGGTGTATGGTGTGCACGGCTTTGTCATTGCCAGGTTCACTGATCCTCAGGATCACTCCTCCCACAGCCATATCCATGCCCAGGAGTGGTAGCCAAGTATGGCCCAGTCACATTGTTATAGCATCAGGTAATGAAACATCAGAGAATTAAAAAAATGCAAATGTACCTAATATTTAGTGGTGATGAAGGCTGGGATGGAAGACAGTGGTAGTGTCGGTTAGGATGAAGCCAGAGCAAAGTGTCTGCACAGTGAAATAATATTCAGCAATAAATAAAATTTGATTCATTTAAAAAAAATGAGCTATCAGGCCATGCAAAAATATGTTGAATCTGCAATGCATACAGATATATCTCATTTCGTTGGACTTGGCTTCACTGCACATTTCACAAATTGAAGGCTGTGAAAAGTGAAGTAACCCTGCGTCAAGAAAGTCTATTGGCTCAAGTGTATGTGTCTTCCTCAGGGGTAGATATGATTACAAGAAACCACCTTATTTGCTCATGCATAAGAAGCAGTTACCCATGAATTCAAGTTTTATCATGAGATTGCAGCAATTCAGTCAAATCTATAAGCTCAACCTCTAATTCTTCTAATACTTCTTTTGCTATTTCTGCCACATCTACAGTTACTTTCCCACTGAAATTTTAAACACCTAAAAGTCATCCCTTCCTTTCTTCTAGGCTATGTCACACACACACATGCACACACATAACATCTTATCTTTTCATTGACTTAAGTCTAATTTTTAAAAATTGGCCTTTATTCTCAGCCCATTACAAACCCCACTGAAAGGATGTTAAAAAGACATCAGTGGTAAGGGCAGTCCATATTTGAGGAGGGAGGTCATACATCTGTTTCCTAAAATTGATCTGGAAAATCCCTCTCAAATCCTCTGAATGGATCTCAATTTTTCTGATACCATAGAACACTGACCAGAAGAGAATCACAGTTATGTTGAATTTACATATATTAAAAAGATATCTGAATTGAAAAATGGGCACCATTGCTTCAGATTCTGTATTGTCTTATACTTCAATGAGAATAACTTGACAAAAATGTGTTATCTCTAACAATAAAATAAAACTTCAGGCCAATATCCTTGATGAACCTTGATGCAAAAATCCTCAACAAAACATTTGCAAATCAAATCCAGCAGCACATCAAAAAGATAATTCACCACGATCAAGTAGGCTTCAATCTTGTGTTTCAAGATTGGTTCAACATATGCAAATTAATAAATGTAATTCATCACATAACAGAACTAATGACAAAAACCACATAATTGTGTAAATAGACACAGAAAAGGCTTTCAATAAAATTCAGGTTGAAAACTCTCAGTAAATTAAGTACTGAAGTAACATACCTCAAAATAAGAACCATCTATGAAAAACCCACAGCCAACATTGTACTAAATGGGCAAAAACTGGAAGCATTCCATGAAAACCAGCAAAGGCCAAATACGCCCTCTCTCACCATTTTTATTCGACATAGTATTGGAAGTCCTAGCCAGAGCAATCAGGCAAGAGAAAGAAATAAAAAGCATCCAAATAGGAAGAGAGGAAGTCAAACTATCTCACGGTGTGGGTAACATGATTCCATATCTAGAAAACCCCATAGTCTCAGTCCAAAAGCTCTTTCAACTGATAAACAAATTCAACAAAGTTTCAGAATACAAAATAAACATACAAAAATCACTAACATTTTTTTATGCCAACAATACCCAAGCTAAGAGCCAAATCAGAAAGGCAATCCCATTCACAATTGCCACAAAATTTAATAAAATACATGGGAATACAGCTAACAATGGTGGTGAAAGATTTCTACCATGAAACTTACAAAACACTGCTAAAGAAACCAGAGAAGACACAAACAAATGGAAAAACATCCTGTGCTCATGGATATTAAGAATCAATATCATTAGAATAATCATATTTCCCAAAGCAATGTACAGATTCAATGGTATTCCTATCAAATGACCAGTGACATTCTTCACAGAACTAGAAAAGACTATTTTAAAATTCATATGGAATCAAAAAAGAGCCTGAATAGCCAAGGCAATCATAAACAGAAATAATACAGCTAGGGGCATCATGTTACTTGACTTCAAACTATACTACAATGCTGGAGTAACTAAAACAGCATGGTACTGATACAAAAACAGGCATTTGGACTAATGAAACAGAATAGAGACCAGAAATATGGATGCACACCTAAGGCTATGTGTTCCTTGATAAAGCTGACAAAAACAAGCAATGGGGAACACATTCCCTATTGAATAAATGGTGCTGGGATAGCTGTCTAGCCATATGCTGAAGACTGAAGCTGGACCCCTTCCTTACACTATATACAAAAATCAGCTGAAGATTAAAGAGTTAATGTAAAATCCCAAGCTACAAAAACCCTGGAAGACAACCTAGGTAATATCATTCTACACATAGGAACAGGTAAAGATTTTATGATAAAGATATCAAAAGCAACCAGGACAAAAGGAAAAATTGACAAGTGGGATCTTGTTAAACTAAAGAGCTTCTTCATAGCAAAAAATAAATAAATAAATGAATAACCACACACACACACACACACACACACACAACTATCAACAGAGTAAACAGACAACTTGCAGAATGAGAGAAAATATTTGCAAATTATGCATCTAACAAAGGTGTAATATTCAGCATCTATAAGAAACTTAAATTTACAAAAGAAAAACAACCCTATTAAAAAGTGGGTAAAAGACATGAACAGACACTTCTCGAAAGAAGACATACATGTGGCCAAGAAACATATGAAAGAAAGCTCACTATCACTGATCACTAGAGAAATGAAAATTAAAACCAAAATGAGATACCATCTCACACAAGTAAGAATGGCTATGACCAAAAAGTCAAAAAATAACAGATGCTGGCAAGTTTGTGGAGAAAAGAGAACACTTAAACACTGTTGTTGGGAGTGTAAGTTCATTTAATCATTGTGGAAAACAGTATGGAGAATCCTCAAAGAGTTAAAAGCAGAACTACTATCAAACCCAGCAATCTCACTACTGATACGTACCCCGAAGAATATAAATCATTTCATCATAAGGACACATGCATATGAATATTCATGGCAGCACTATTCACAATAGCAAAGACAGGGAATCAACCTAAATGGCCATCAATGACAGATATAGTAAAGAAAATGTGGTACATATACACCATGGAATACTATGCAGCTATAAAAAGGAATGAATTTATGTCTTTTGTGGAAACATGGATGGAGCTGGATATTATTCTTAGCATACTAACACAGGAACAGAAAACCAAACACTGCATGTTCTCACCTATAAGTGGGAGCTAAACAGTGAGAACCTTTGAACATGAAGAAGGAAACAACAGACACTGGGTTCCTCTTGAGGGCAGAGGATTGGAAAGAGGGAGAGGAGTAGAAAAGACAAATATTGAGAACTGAGCTTAATTCCTGGGTGAGGAAATAATCTGTATGACGAACCCCCATGAGATGTGTATCTATGTAACAAACCTTCACATGTACTCCCAAACCTAAAATAAAAGTTTAAACAATGACAACAATAAAACCAAAATGTGTGATCGCTACCTTACCTGATCGCTATTCATTGGCAAAGATGGCTACATAACAAGATGCATGGTTCCATTTAGGAAATAACTTCCAACATAATGCCCATAGTTTAATTTTCTAAAGCAACCAATAGTCTTGACATTTCTGGTATTTGTCACTGGAAAGCAATGCAATGGGCTTCTGAAATATTTATACCTTCATAATTCACATTTCTGCTGCGAGGATTGTTTTGGCATAGAGATGGTCCCAAATAAGAACCTTTTCTTAGCACTATAGTTAATAAGAATTTGGCAAAGAAAGCTAAACTCTTAAAAAGAGAAACTTGTGGCTTTCTTTTTAAAATGAAGCTCTCTTTTCTGTTTATCAAAGTTATATGCGCTCATCACAAAAACTAAGAAAATACAGGCAGAATCACCTAAATCATATCATAAAGAAATGGTATAATCATTTTGAATGGTTTTTATTTTAAAGTATTTAGATTCTGTCATTGAACATTTGGATGATCTTAGCTAAGTTATTTAACCTGTCTGAGATTTAGTCTCCTTATTGTAAAGACTGCGGTAATAATAACCTAATTAAAGTAATAGGGTTATTGTGAGCATTTAATGAATCAGTGTATGTAAAACTTAATCATATCCAGCACATAGTAAATGCTCAGTACATGCTAGTTGTTACCATTATTTTCACAGTTGTTATCATTATAATGATTCTTGTTATTTCCTCATAATTTTATCTTTTTTGCTAAATATGCTTTTTTACATAGTTGGGTTCAGGCTGTCTGTGTAATTTTGTATATAGCTTAATCACAAACATTAGAAAATAAACATTATCCAAAGTTATTGCAAACTCTTTGTACATATAATTGGAAATAGTGAAATAATATTATACTTAGACACGGAACTTTAATTTACTTAACTATTGTTGGATATTTATGTTGGTCATAATTTTTCAGTATTACAAATAATAAGACAAGAAACATCTGTGCATAAGCTTATGTGCGATTGCCTAAGCTTATTTCTTCAGAGTGAAATTACTAGTTCAAAAGTAACACTTGGGATATATCATGTAAAATTATTTTCTGAAAGGATTTTGACAACTCATATTCCCAAAAGCATTGTACAATTGGGCATATTTTAGTGAGCTCTTGACAACATTTGAAATTATTGTTGAGATTAGTTCTGACTTTTATAGGTGAAGGTGCATCAATGTGTGCAACACAGATATAATTGAGCCTACTGCATATTAGACGCTGTTGGGGGATAGAGGGGGAAAGGACAGACTCAGTCTCTGTACTTATGGAATGTATACTTGGGGCAGATATAAACAGGAAATAAGCACAATTCAAACAATCACTTAATTGTGAGTATGACACATGTTATAAAGGAGAAATATGTGCTACTCTGAGCGATTAAGGAGGCTTACTGACTTAGTCTTGAGAGGTCAAGAAGGCTTCTTTAGAGAAGGACAGAGACACTTCATCTGCTGCAAAAGGAATAAGTTGGATTATCTTTGTAAAGGGCTAGTGCAGGGAAGGGCATTCCAGGCAGAGGGAATGAGACATGCAGATATTGGAGAGAGGAGCAGAGCTTGCCAGAGAAGCCGAGGAAGAGCCATGGAGATGGGGCACTGAGAGGCAGGGAGGGTGCCAAAGACAAGACAGGCTGAAGAGGTAAGGAGGACAGGGACTTATCCTAAGATTAGCTGGGGAAGTTGAAAGGATTTTAGTATGAGAGTGACATTACTAGATTAGTGTTTTAAAGAGGCAAAGTTGGTTAGAATTTGTAGAGAATGGTTTGCAGAGAGGAGCAAGAGAAAGATCTTGAATTATATCTATGGATATATATATA
>CAUYLG010020194.1:0-101183 GCA_963573385.1 Cacajao melanocephalus | reverse complement strand
AATACTTCAATTTTTTTATTTGCCCATTTCAGAGACTTTTTGTTACTTTAATTAAAACCTCTGTTATGAAAATTATTGCCAAAAAAAAAAAAAAAAAAAAAAGAACTCTGGGGTGGAATCCTGCAAAGGTGTTCGGTGGCAGGGCTCCACCCTCACAGCCAGGTCTATAGGTCTCATCATCACACCCGGGAAAATGCTCCATTCTGGTTCTGCTTTCAGGCTTCGCTCTATATTGGTGGGGTTTTAAAGCTAGAGGGGGCTTGTTCCATGACTCTTATGCACAGATCTGAATATGGAGGTTGAGAGGGGAAAGTGACGTGTCCTAAGTCAGAGGAGGTTCAACAAGAAAACCAGACAATCAATGACTGAGCCCCTGGCGTTTGCTGGACATTGGCGAGCTGTGGGGATGTGGAGATGGAGAAAGCAGCTCTTCTCTAAGGAGCTCAGTTCAGCAAGGGAGGCAGACTGTTTGCAGGCAGGACCAGGCTTCCCTGCAGCAGAAGGAAAGGAAATCGGGGTCATGAGCCTCCACGCTGCCCTAAGAGGATCGTGTGTGGACCCAGGGCTGTGGCATGGCCCTGCTTTGACTGGCAAGCTGAGAAGTAGGGCCAGGTGGGGCCTGGAGTGGCCTGAGCTAGGGGCTGATGTGAGCTTCCCCAAGGCACTGCATAAGTAATGTTAGCTTCTATTTGCACAGCAAAATCAAGGACACGGTTTTCTGCAGGCTGCTTCTCCCTTCCCCAAGCCTAGATGGGCTGCCCTGGTTGGTGGGCCCTTGTTTGCGACAGAGATGGAACACTCTGCAGGGTTCCGAGTCCTGAGTTGTGGCCTGCAGGTAACTGGCAAGTGGAGGCAGAGCTGTGGAGCCCTTGGGAGCCACAGAGGGCCTGCTGCCTGCCACGAAATACTCTCTTAGCAGCTGCTGGCCCGGCTGTGGGCAGCCGTACAAGCTATTTACAGCATCCTGGGACAGGTGGCTGCGAACATGTGAATGCCATGGGGGATCTAGGCACGCAGTGCCACGGCGGCTTTTGTGACCAAGAGACTTCATGCAGTCAGAAGGAGGGAAGAGCTGGCCCAGTAGAATTTCATGCAGGTGGAAGGCCACAGAAAGGCCAGAGGCAGGATGGGGCTGGCACCCAGGCTGGTGGTGGCCTCACATCACTTATGCCTGAGGCCAGTCCTGGATTGCCCCCAAAGAAACAATTTCTTTACTCCAAAGACATCCAAAGGAGTAAAAAAGTGAGAGCCCAAATGCAATCTGCCCAGGGAGCAGTCCTGTCTGTGGAGGGGCAAGGGGACAGCTGGAGAGGAAGCTCCTGCAGCTGCAAGTGAGGCCTTCGCTCTTCCTGCACTGGGCAGAGAGCCGTGATGTGCCTCAGCAGGCGTGCACGGAGGCAGATGCCTACTACCTGGACCTGGACCGGAGGTTTGGCAAGTTGCAGGACAAGGGGAAGCTGTGAGTCAGACCCAAGACTGGCTCAAGAAGATTGCACAGACCTGGCTTAGGAATTGGAAAAGGACCTACCAGTTTCCAGCAGGAGATCCTCTTCCACAACGAAATGGCTCAGAAAGGGTGGATGGCCACCAGGTCCACTGAGAGTGCTCCAGGAGCTCTGGGAAGAATATGACTCCAAGAGGCAGAAGCCAGCTCACTGGGAGGCCAAGTTCCAGACTTTCTGGACCAGCCCCTTGGCTCCTAGAGCTCCACCCACAGTCCACAGGGCATGGACCATGAGCCGCCAGGATCCCCAGGAGGGAGGTGAGACATCGTGTGAGGGCTTGGGTCCAGAGAACCTGCCTGTGTGACTCCATTTTCCCCACGGCCAGGTCCTGAGCACCCTGAAACTCGGCCAAACATGAGCTGGAGCTGCTCCCTTGAAAACACTTTCATCTCTTGTAAGTTTAGGTACCATTTATTAATTGAAACTGAATTGTTTTTGGTGAAGTTGGATAGATAGGAGTGTGAGATACTGTTTTACCATTAAAGATTGTTGGATATAAAAAAGGTAAAATTTTTCACATTTCTTTCACCATAGTAATTCAACTACTTCTATTTGCATTTGTGTCAAATTACGTCCCTGTACATATAATACTAAGAGAGTTTTCCATAGGTTCATGGATACACTTGGCAGTGTCTTGTACTATTATATTTATCCATATTTTAATGTTAAATAATATTGTGTCATGTAGATACGCTTTAATTTATGAACTTACTTCCCTATTACAGACTATTTAGTTTGTGTCCATTCTGTGGCTATTACAAATACTGCAAATTAGTTTAATTATTCAGAAAATCGTCATTTGAGCATTCACCAGCCTACTATTGGATGCTATCCTAGACACTGCATTTTATGGGAGAATTCTAACATTGAAAAGTCTACTAATAATGAGTTCCATGGGACTAGCTGTTACAGGAAAAGTAGTTTTTGTGGAATATTTTATGTTAGTTTACCTAACTTCCTATGAGAACTATCCTTTCAAAATGTTCATCATGAGCTATAGAACAAAATCTATTTATTCACTTGTGGTTTGAATGTGTTTCCTCTAAAATTCAGGTGATGCTTGGCTGGGTGCAGTGTTTCATGCCTGTAATTCCAGCACTTTGGGTGGCCAAGGTAGAAGGATCTCTTGAGCCCAGGAGTTTAAGACTAGCCTGGACAACATAGCGAGAAACAGTCTCTACCAAAAACAATAAAAAAATTAAAATTCAGGGATTGCCAATGTGACAGTATTAAGAGGTAGGACCTGTAAGAGGTCATTAGGTGATGAGAGCTCCTGACTTATGAATGGGATCAAGGCTTTTCAAAAGAGGCTTCATGGCCAGGCATGGCAGCTCACCCCTATAATGTCAGCACTTTGAGAGGTGGAGGCGAGTGGGTCACTTGAAGTCAGGAGTTTGAGACCAGCCTGGCCAACGTAGTGAAACCCTGTCTCTATTAAAAATAAGAAAATTAGCTGGCCATGGTGGTGGGCACCTGTAATCCTAGCTACTTGGGAGGCAGAGGCAGGAGAACTGTGTGAACCCAGGAGGCGGAGGTTGCAGTGAGCTGAGATCATGCCATTGCACTCCAGCTTGGGTGACAGAGCAAGAGGCTTCATGCAACCTTCATCCTCTTTTGCCCTTCTGCCACGTGGCTATGCTGTAAGAAGCCCTCACCAGATGCCGGCTCCTTGATCTTGGACTTCCCAGCCTCCAGAGCTGTGAAAAAACAAATTTCTGTTCTATATAAATTACCCTGTCTCAGGTATTTTATTTTAGCAAAATGGACTGAGAGATCACTAGTAGAATACCTATCCTCTAAAGCAATTTTCATCCTTTTCACCTTGACACATAACTGCAAAATGATAGTATTAGGTTGGTGCAAACATAACTGGTTTTTGCAATAACTTTTAATTGTAAAAACTGCAATTATGTTTGCACCAACCTACGAGCGTATTAATCTGTTTTTGTTTTTCACCTTAGATGGGGTCTTTGAAACTGAAGAGTATAAGGATTCAGATTTGCTCTAGGTGAGGCCCACACAGCTCTCACCCACTGTGTCTCCCAGGATGGGCTGATGTTGGTTGGCTAGTGAGAGTCATGGTAATAGCTCATACATGAGGGCACGTTTGCTCTGTTGCGGCCAGCACTGGCACACCGTATGCATGCATTTTGTAACTGTTTTCATTGAATCAATGAATATATGTTGCGTAGCTGATTGTTTTGAAGTTATTGCTGGTACCCATTGAGCCAGAGACAAAAACAGGTGCTATCTTTATGGAGTTTGCTGACTCTAAGATTTCTTGACATTAGGGACGATTTTGAGTGTTCAAGACTTCACAGTAATGTGGGTTGATGAGTGATTGCCTTCTTTGTGGATGTATGTGTGTGTGTTCTTCTGCTGGAGAATTCTGTAGTCTGTATTACATAAAATAAGATGTGCCATGTGATTTCCTTAGAAGAATGCTTGCGTAATATAGTTGTTGAACTAGAAGTGCTGAGCAGTATATGCTTCTTGGGATGCCTTATGTAGCTTTTGGTTGAATGGACCTGATTTTTGAAATGTCATCATCTTAAAAGTTTTATTTCTGCTTTGTGGTGGTGTAATCGACAAAAATTGTATGTATTCAAGGTGTACAATGTGATATACACATGCATTATGAAATGACAACCATAACATAATGAACCTAACAAACATATTTATGACCTCACAGAGTTATCTTTTTTCTGTATGTGTGGTGGGAACACTTAAGATCTGCTTTCTTAGCAAATTTCAAGTATCCAATGCAGTGTTATTAACTACAGGGACCCACCTTACTGTACATTAGGTCTCCAGAATTTATTTGTTTTATAACTTCAAGTTTATACCCTTTGACCAACATTTTTGTATTTACCCTCCGTATGACCCCTGGTAATTACCCTACTACTGTCTCCCATCTGTACAACCAAATGTCTGTATAAATGTACTATAATTGAGCTATGATTCAGCCATGTGAAACATTTTTAAATAAGAGATTAATATTAATATATGTGTGTAACACTTATATTTGTAGATTATATGTGTTAGAGCACACATATGATTATGTATAACAGAATACATATATATATATATAAATGTACTATAATTGAACTATGATTCAGCCATGTGAAAAATTTTTTACAAAGAGTTTATTGATATAGAAGTGCTAATGATATATATACTTAAAAAAGCCATGCATTATATGAACAGGAGGATTCCAAATTCATTTTTGAAAATAAAAGCAGAAAATATACATATATATAGATATATCTGTATCTATCTTTATCACATTTGCTCTATCCATTTATCCATTAGCAGATAAATGACATAACAGGTCTTTACAAATTGCATATAATATATAGGTGTATGTGTCTTATTTACACATATGAAAGCCTTATTCTGACACTATAGTTATGGTACCGTGTAAAATCAGCTTATATATCTATATGTTGTTTTCTTTGGGAAGTGCGAGTCTAAGTGATTTGACAATGCCAGAGAGGGCTGGCACAGTGGCTCCTGCCTGTAATCCCGGCACACTGGGATGCTAAGGCAGGAGGATCACTTGCTTTCAGGAGTTGGCGACCAGGCTGGGCAACATAGCCAGACCCTGTCTCTACAAAACATTTTTAAAAAATTAGCCAGGTCTGGTGACGCGTGCCTGTAGTTTCGGCAACTTGAGAAACTGAGTTGGGGGGATCACTTGAGCCTGGGTATTTCAGGCTGTAGTGACCTATGATTGTGCCACTGCACTTCAGCCTGGGTGACAGAGCAAGACTTTGTCTCAAGAAAAAGCCGGAGAGCCAAGTGTGACAGCCCTAAAGCATTTCAGGATTTGAGAGGTTGTGCAACTCTCTCTGAATTTTAATTCTTTGTGATATGTTTAATTAGAAATATAACATGTAGAAAATTTGGAAAACACAAAAATACAGACAGAAGAAAATGAAACTGCTTGCAATTGTGCCACCCAGAGAGAAACTGCTGTTGAGATGTAACATATTTTATTCCGTTCTTTTTTCTACATATCTGCATATATTGTTATTTTATTTTTAAAAATAAATTTGTAATCCTGTTCATATAATGAATGTCTTTTTAAACTTTTTATATCATTAGCATTTTTATATCAATAAACTTTTTGTAAAAGTTCAGTGTGAGTACATTTCTCTTCTGATAATTTTGGGACTATTTCATATTGGAGAGCCTTATCTACTTATCTTGGATGCTATTTTAGTTTGAGTTCAGTTTGAGTACATTTCTCTTCTGATAATTTTGGGACTATTTCATATTGGAGAGTCTTACCTACTTACTTGGATGCTATTTTACCTCATTCATCCATTTTTGAATAAAAAGAGCCTGTCTTTAACAAAGGTCTCTTTTTTTCTTGAGTACTTCTGAAATCTCTCCTTGGATCTGGAGGTCAAATTAGTATAGCAATCCCTGGCCAATTTCTGATGTCTCATTTCTTGTGTCTCTCATGCATGGTTCGGGGTGGATGTTGGACTGAGACAGGGTTTTCTCTTGCTTCTCTTGTGAGGGAATGCTCCTGTTTTTTCTGTCTCTGCCATTCCATTCTACTGGTCCTATAACCCAAAATCTGTAGATTCCTCGGTCTTTGTTCTTTCTCATGGTTTGTGTCACTGGGTGCCTTGTGCTGCCCTTGTGACAACCTCTGCAAAGAAGCTCTGATGCTGGCTGGGTGCTGTGTGTTGTGGGGGCGGGAACGTCTCCCACTATCTTGGAAAGCAGGCGCTGGGGACCACAGGCAGGCTTAGATCCCTAGGGAAGACAGCGCTAGAACCACCTAGGCCAAAGTTCAGGATGATTCCTCAGGGATTGATACCTACTTAATTGATATTTAAAATCTTCAGCTGGTTTACCTTTGAAGCATTTATGTGTTGTCATGGATATTTCTGTTGGAAAATGTGGGATGGCAAATGGAGCTTAGCGAGTTAGCTGCCACTGCCACAGAGACGTCTCACACAGATTTGTCAGGGACGGTATTTGGACTGCTGGGATAGTGGCCTAATTCAGTACCATGTTCAATTTCAGCCTGTGCCCTGGGTACCACTTAGGTGATTGGATGGCATTACCATATGGAGACATGGATGCGGATGCATTTTATCTTTGGTGAGATAGGGCACAGAAACCTTAACTGTTTGATAGCATCACAGAGTACAAAGCTCACCATGGGCTGTTTCAGGTACAACACCTTTCCATGGCACTGACTCAGGAAGCTTTTCATAGACTGTGCCAGTACTTGGATTTAACTATATGTGGACAAGTTATTAATGTTCTCTGCAGTGTTGATAGAGAGGCTGAGATGTGTAGGCCTTTGTTATCCTGTTTACAAGATATCTTTGTTAGCATGATAATTTTGCATTTGTAACCTGAACAACCTTCTGATATTTTTCGGTCAGTATTCTTTCAGGTGAGGAGATGAAGGTTTAGTTAGATAGGCTTGCTGGAGTTTTCCCAGCTAGTATGTGGTACAGCTGGGATGAGAACCGAGATGTCCCTCTATTTAGCCTAGGGCTTTTCCCACCGTCGCACCAATTTTTAAACCAAACACTGAATCTTCTACTTTCCAGAAGGCAATTTCATTGCAATGGATTTATTCTTTGCTTCATCATTTATCCATTTGACAGGTCTCTGAACCATGATTGCCCCATTTTAAAGAAATACCAACAGTGCCACACTTGATTTGCCTGAATGCCAAAGTGCTTTCAGTGTGTATTGAGTAATTGTGGTGTGTGTTTAAGGACCATTCCTAGTGATCCATCCCCTTAATTTCACTCCATATGGCATGATTTATCATTCCTGAGGATGGTCGATAAGTAGGATACCCACTCAAGGGAGGTGTCACCTTTATGGTGGGACATACGATAAAAATGATTATTGAAACAGATGAAGTTAATTAGATGAGAAGTTAAAATATTTGAAGTCACATGTGCACGGAACAGCAAAGATACTTGGAAATTTCATGTTAGTGTTATCTTAATCTCCTTGGCAGATGGTAAGCGTAAAAAAATTGCAGACATCTCTCTTGTTTTTGACTTTCTTTGGCTGTGTATTCTGTTTGTTTTGTTGTTGTTTACAAAGAAAGTTCTTTGGAAAAAGTTCAGAAAATACTAGAAATAATATAGAAAATATTAGGTTCACCCTTAATCCTGTTGTCTAGACGTAAGTGCCCTCATGCTTCTTTTTTCAATACTATACTTACTAGTCTTTTCTCATTTACAACTATGTTGTAGACATGTGTTCTGGATATTAGTAAATCCAGTTGCCCACTAACATTTTTAATGGCTTCATGGTGTTCTATTTTATTCATACCCCTATTAATGAACATTTAGGTTGTCCCAGTATTTCAGCATTGTAAATAATAATACAGAGAATATCTTTATACACGTGCCTCTGAGAACTTGGGTTGACTTCTTTTTTTAAGAAAAAATCCTACTTGGCATGGTGGCTCCAGCCTGTAGTCCCAGCTACTTGGGAGGCTGCTGAAGGAGGATCTGCTGAGCCCTGGTGTTGGAGGCTGCAGGATGCTATGATTGCCCCAGTGTACTCCAGCCTGACCACAGAGCAAGACCTCTTTTGTTACAAAGCAAAAAGGAAGCTTAGAAACAATATTGCTAGATTAAAAGGCATGTAACTGGCCGGGCGAAGTGGCTCATGCCTATAATCCCATCAATTTGGGAGACTGAGGCAGGCGGATCACTAGGTCAGGAGTTTGAGACCAGCCTGGCCAATATGGTGAAGCTAAATTCATATTTCTCTACTAAAAAACACAAAAATTAGCTGGGCATGGTGGCGTGCTCCTGTAGTCCCAGCTACTCAGGTGGCTGAGGCAGGAGAATCGCTTGAACCTGGAAGGCGGAGGTTGTAGTGAGCTGAGATCATGCCACTGCACTCCAGTCTGGATGACAGAGTGAGACTCTGTCTCAAAAAAAAAAAAAAAAAAAATGCACATTTTAAAGTCTTGAGAAATATTTTGCCAAAAAAGTAATAATACTAATATAATAATCTGCGTTCCCAGATATGGAAAATAATGCTCATTTTCCTGCATGTTAACCACAATTGGTTATTATTATTATTAATCATTTTTACTTGCCATTCCAGTAGGTTAAAAAAAAACCACTAACCTATTTTTGCACTTTGGCTTATTTTTATAGGTTTTTAGATATATTTTTTTGAGACAGAGTCTTGCCCTGTCATCCAGGCTGGAGTGCAGTGGTGCAGTCACAGCTCACTATAGCATCAACCTCCTGGCCTCAAGTGATCCTCCTGCCTCAGCCTCCCAAGTAGCTGAGATTATAGGTGTGTGTCACCACACCCAGCTAATTTTTGAATTAAAAAAAATAAATAAATGTGATCTCCCTCTGTTGCTTAGGTTGGTCTGAAACTCCTGAGCTCAAGTGATCCTCCTGCTTTGGCCTCCCAAAGTGTTGGGATTAGATGTGTGAGCCACTGCATCTGGCCGATTTTTGTTTTGTATCTTAGTAGTGAGGTTGAACTTTCTCTACGGTTGAGTATATTGCTGCTTTTGTGAGTTTCCTACTTAATAAGTTATTCACCTGCTTTCTAATAGGAGTGCCTCCTCTTCTCAATATGTAATAGCTGTTTATATGATAAGATTATTTACCCTTAGTGAATTAAATACAATTGCTTTTCTCAGTTTGTAATTTACTTTCCACAAGGTTTATAGTGTGGAGCTTTTACATTTTTATGTAGTCATACTTGTTTATCTCATCCTATCTATATTTATTAAATCATTTCATATTTTTCTCACTGTTAGGACTTAAATCTTTAACCTATCTGAAATTTATTCTGGCAAAGCATAGGGAAAGCTTTGTTTTTTCCCCGAATTATTAGCCAATTGTCTTTTTTTTTTTTTTTTGTGAGACAAACTTTTGCTCTGTCACCCAGGCAGGAGTGCAGTGATGTGATCTCAGCTCACTGCAACCTCCACCTCCCAGGTTCAAGTGATTCTCCTGCCTCAGCCTCCCGGGTAGCTGGGACCACATGCATACACCATTATTCTCAGATAATTTTTGTATTTTTAGTAGACGTAGGGTTTCACCATGTTGACCAGGCTGATCTCGAACTCCTGATCTCACCACCTCAGCCTTCCAAAGTTCTTGGATTACAGGCGTGAGCCACTGTGTCTGGCTTCAATCCGTTTATTCTTATTGAACGTAGCTTCATTCTTCATTAGTTTATTGTCTTAGTCCATTTGTATTGCTATAAAGGACTATCTGAGGCTGGGTAATTTCTAAAGAAAGAAAATATATTTGGCTAGTGGTTCTGTAGGCTGTACAAGGAGCATGGCATCAGCATTTGTCTCTGGTCAGGGGCTCAGGAATATGCCACTTATGGCAGAAAGGCATAGAGGAGCAGAGCAGGCTATGGAGAGAGAGGAAGGAAACGAGGAGGAGGTCCCAGGCTCTTTAACAGTCAGCTATCAGGGGAATGATAGAGGGAGAACTCACTCATTACTGCAAGGTATTCGTGAGAGCTCCACCCCGCTCCACCCCTGTGGTCCAAACACTTCTTGCCAGCTTCCACCTCTGACATTGGGGATCACATTTCAACATGAGCATTGGAGGTGACAAATATCCTGACTATATCATATATGTTTCATATGTATTTAATTACTGTAACTTTATTTTAACATGTAGTAAGGGTAGTTTCACTCAATGCATTTCTTTTTATAATATTTTCTTTGCCTTTTTATGAGTGTAGTCTTCCTGATGAATTTTAAGAATAAAATAAAATGTTTATTGAATATATTTGCAATATTGACGTGAGAAATATACTTGTGTTCTCATAGCAAAGGCATCCTGGAATTTGAAATGGACTTGTAATTTTGCAAGGGACTATGGTTATTGAGCAGGGGAAAGAAATTGACCCAAGGAACGTGTTCCTCATATTACATGATGTCAACTGAACTGGCAACTTAATTTTGTCATTTAGTATATCTTCATTTGGCCTAAGAATTGAGCCAGGAGTCTCAGGGTGAAGCAACCTTGAAATTTGTGTTTTTCCAGAATAATTTGAAAAGCTTTCCAGGAGGAAAATCTGTAGAATTGGCAAGATCTGAGTGAGATACAGTAGCCCCCTCCTTTATTCTCAAGGAATACATAAAACATGGAAGGAGAGATTAACTCTGAGACTATGTGGCAATGCTGCAGGTATATAGGGAAAAACCTTATATACAGGGTTCATACTATCCACAGTTTCAGGGATCCAGTGGATTAAGATGCTGTGAATGAGAATTCTTATTTTTTATTTAGCTGTTCTTGAACTCCTGGTATCATATGTAGTATTTTAAAAAGCATATTTGACTTCATATTTCCTTTATTATTTCATATTTTTTCTTCTAAGCAGGTATTTTGGCACTGTAGTAAGCATCGTAAACTTATTAAAATACATGTGTTGTTTTCATATACAAATAAAGAGGGAAAGCAGAGTGGGTTTTGAAGACCAGCAGAAAAAGGTTTACTAGTCTTGTAACCTTGGGAAATTACCCTATCCTTGTCTTTAAAGTGGGAATTATACAGGATGATATATGTAAAATTTTGCTCCGTTTGTGGGATATGGTAGGTGCTTTCCATGGCGACTAAAACGCTTCTCTATAAATTCATGACAAATAGTTTGGGGGATCAATACTGTTTACAAAATTCCCTGCCAAAGTTTCACATGTTAATGTTTAACCTTAGTAGACCTAGGGACTGAACTTTACAGATTGTGGAAAGTCTTCCAAATATTTTTTACTACATTCTAGTAATTACTAAGTTTCTGTTAGGTTACAAATTTTAAGCAGTTCACAATATGGAACTCTCACAATGTCATCCCACATCAGTAGTATTTGCACTTCAGTTTGTCCTAGTTATTAAGTCAATATTTGCAAGTTGAGATAAACATAAATTAACAATGTTTTACTAAGGAAACAATGCATTATAGCATTCTCTATGTAACTCCTGTAACAACATATGGAATGAAAAATATTAATCCAATAAAAACATATATTAGGACCTTCAACTTAAATTCTGATTTTTGAAGAATTTTCAGGTTCATAGGTGAAGTTTAGGTTCCATGTTACATCTGATTCTCTGTGAATTCAGTCTTTTTAGCCTATGCATGTGTTTCAATAGTTATATTGAATTCAGTATTCACCCTTGAATATTGAGTTTGAAAACAAAATTATCTATGATTTTTAAAACAATCACTAAGCTATCTTAGGAATTTTATTTAAAAAACTTAGAAAAGTGAAGATTCCAATCCTTAAGGTGAATGTTCAATTGATTTGATCTTTTAAAAACTATAATGTGGGCTGGGTGTGGTGGCTCACACCTGTAATCCCAGGACTTTGGGAGGCTGAGGTGGGTGGGTTACCTGAGGTCAGGAGTTTGAGACCAGGCTAGCCAACATGATGAAACCCCACCTTTACCAAAAATACAAAAAAATTCTCCGGACATGGTGATGGGCACCTGAAATCCCAGCTACTCAGAAGCTTGAGGCAGGAGAATGGCTTGAACTGAAAGCAGAGGTTGCAGTGAGCTGAGATCGCGCCACCGCTCTCCAGCCTGGGTGACAAGACCGAGACTCCGTCTCAAAACAACAACAACAAACTTCAATATGCTATGTAGGTATTGTAATTTGAAGCATTTAACTTAGGGCCTGGGTAGCACGTGCTGAATGAATGGTGGCCCAGTGCTTTGTGCATAGTAGATATTCAGTAAATGTTCATGAAAGTGAAGGACTCTTCCCCAGATCACGCTAGCTCCTCCAGGGTACCTGACATTTCTGTGACTGGACATTATCATATTTAGTCTCTAATAAGAAGAAGAGTTCTTACAAATTGGAAGCAGTCCTATCCAAATTTAATAAATTGGGATAAGACTATTTGGATCCTTGCCCAAAGAAGGGTGCTTTTCTAGGGGAGGCGTCTCCAATGGGGACCTCGATTGGCAGGACACTGACTGTCATGGGTGACATGAAGTATTTATTATATTATAACATCATTGCATTATTATAATATAACCTTTCCCTGCTCAATGACTCAGGCTATAGGTAGTCTACATGCCTGACTTGTTGATCTACTCATCTTCTTGATGTTAGGAAAAAAAAATTTCTTTTTTTGAGACAGAGTCTTGCTCTGGAGTGCAGTGGCGTGATCTCGGCTCACTACAACCTCCACCTCCCAGGTTCAAGCCATTCTCCTGCCTCAGCCTCCTGAGTAGCTGGGATTACAGGCGCTTGCCACCACACTCGGCTAATTTTTGTATTTTTAGTAGAGACGAGGTTTCACCGTCTTGGCCAGGATGGTCTTGATCTCTTGACCTCATGATCCGCTCACCTCAACCTCCCAAAGTGTTGGGATTACAGATATGCACCACCATGCCTGGCCCTAAAAAAATGTTTAAAGACTGTGGGTGCACCTAAAGTGACCATAGAAATATTGGGGAAATTTTAGTTTCAGATATCAGCTAATTTTTACCAAGGTGGTTTTGGTAGTGGCTGAAAGTGTCAGTTTGCCTGGCTTTGAATCTTGACTGCACACCCCATACCAGCTGTGTGACCCTAGGCTGCTTCTTTTGTGGGCCTCCATTTCCTTCTCTGTCAAATGGAAATAATAATAGCACCAAGTTCATAGGACTGCAGAGTATTCAAGCAGTGTCTGGTACATGCTTGTATGATAGCATGTGTGTGAATTCCAAGGTACTGGGTAGGCACAGTGTGAGGTAGTTGTGTCCATTGATTAGATAGTAGTGATGACTGCTGACTTGCTTTATTCTGTGCCCACCAGAAGAGACCCTCAGGTTCTGTCTGATACACCCTGAGTATGCCCCAAGAAAGAGCAGAGATATGATTTGTGATTTGCATACAGAAGCTTTGCTGTATTTGTTTTGCTCGAAGGGCTTATTGCTGTGGTATTCAGAATGTGAAATAATAGTTAATGGAGACAAGGGGATTAATAGCAGCATTTAAAATCATTTAGTGACTAATAACTTTCTGGCTTATAAAATCTGTACCTTGATATGCAGGGTGACTGTTCTATTAACATTTTTAAGCTGTTTAAAAGTGAGTTGGATGCTTTTTGGTTGCACATTCATTTTTCATCTTTGCTTTCTAATTCAGGAAACATCAATAAAGTTTAATAATTTTCTGTCGTTTCTGGAAAAATAAACAAGATTATAGATTATTAAGGGCTATTTTTCATTTTGATGGTAGATAAACATTAGGAATCCTTACTGAATGAAAATTGTGAATTATTGATTATGATCACAGGATTAATATGAAACCACTCATGTATTCCGACGTGCATAGCTTTTTTTCTAGTGCTGTTGTAGATGGATTGAGGAATACCATTAACTGCGATTATTGTGAATTCATCATTGAGCACCTACTGTGCACCACACTGATTATATGACTTGTATCCATTCTATCTGACCTGACTTCAGCTTCTCAAAGTAGGTATTTTATGGTTGAGGAAATGCAGGCTAGTAGAGGTCCGACAACTGACCCATCAAGGCTTTTAATATAATTTTTTGCTCCTCAAAAAAATGGCTTTCAACCTTAGTGAAATCTAGCCTTTTGTAGGAGAAGACTCACCATGGGGGATTTCGCATTTGAGTCTTGAAGTTAAGTGGTGGGGTATGAGGGACTAAATTATTTGTACTTGGAATCCAGAGGGGAGTTATCACAAAGCCAATGCTTTCTTTTCACCCTGATCTCTTGTTTAGGGTTGGGCTCCCCCCATATAATCGAGATCCAGTTGAATATGGTAATCAAATGAATAAGCTGGGGAGTCAGAGAGACCTGAGCCTGGATATTGGACAGTACATCAGTTGGGATGCTTTTGGCTGTAAGTAAGAGATGCTTATTACCAAATGCCTCATCCCAAAAGCAGTTTATCAACATAAGTCCAGGGGTGGAGCCAGTCAAGAGGTAGCAGCTGACCCATGTGATCTATCTTTCTGTTCTTCTTATGCTTGATGTTTTGTTCATTTTGTTTTGTTTTTTGGGGGGACAGAGAGGACAGAGTCTCACTCTGTCACCCAGGCTGGAGTGCAGTGTCACCACACCTCTTCTTCCTGGGTTCAAATGATTCTCCTGCCTCAGCCTCCTGAGTAGCTCAGATTATAGGCATGTGCCACAACGCCTGGCTATTTTTTTATTTTTATTTTTAGTAGAGATGGGGTTTCACCATGTTGGCCAGGCTAGTCTCAAACTCCTGACCTCGTGATCGCTCGCCTCAGCCTCCCAAAGTGCTGGGATTACAGACATGAGCCACTGTGCCTGGCCTACACTTTATGTTAATCCACCCATTCACTCATAATAGGATGACTTCAGGACTTTCAGGTATCCCATTCAGATGAGTCAATGTCTGGAGGAAGAAGAAAGACCATTTCTTCTTGTGGTCCTTTCTTAGAAGAGAGGAACATTTTTCCAGAACCCTCTTGCCCTGGGAGACTTCTTATGCCTTATTAACCAGAGTTTAGTCAAATGCCTGTTCATAATGTAATTACTAACAAAGTAAAAATAACGTCTACAAATCTGAGTGTGATAGCTTCCCTTGAGGCACATGGCTATGGTGGGGAGGAATGAGTATTGCACAAACCTGAGATCTCATTAGAAAGGAAGAAGGAGGGAAAGGATATTAATTTTGAAGACTTAATTTCTTCCTGGATAAGTGAAGATTATAACACTTTCCTAACATGGTTGTGTAATAAGACAGCTACTGAAAACCAGCATCAGAATAAGAGATTACCATACATTTGAAGGAGTATGAAAACAGATGCCACAGTCTGGCCTCTGCTTAGGCTTTGTAACTTAAAGCTGTGCAATTTAAAGCAATTTTAAGATCTTCTCTTTTCATTTACTTGACAACTATCTTTTGAGAACCTGTCAAGTGGTAGGCACTGTGCCAGGAACTACATTCAGGACATACCTGTCCTGTGCATGTAAGTATATTAGCTGTGATTATGTGTAGCCTAGTATATTTGATTGGTTAGGCATTGATTACTGAACAGCTACTCTGATGGCCAATTTTAGGTATCAACTTTACTGGACTGAAGGATGCCTAGATGATTGGTGAAGCACGGCTTCTGGGTGTGTCTGTGAGGGTGTTTCCAGGGGAGACTGACTTGAGAGTCAGAGGACCTTCAATGTGGGTGGCAGGGCACCATCTGTCTGGCTGGAAGCCCAGCCGAGACAAATAGGCAGATGAAAGGGGATTTACTTTTTCTGCTTTCTGTGTCCCTTCTGAGCAGGTCACTTTTTCTCCTGCCTTTGGACATCCCAGTCTAGTTTATGTGGCCTTTGGAAACTGGGACTTTTACCAGTGGCCTCCTGGGGCTCTCAGGCCTGACAGGTGGTGCTCTGTTGGCTGCCTTTCTTCTGAGGCTCCCAGATTTACTCTGAGCCGTGCTACTGGCTTCGAGCCGTGTTAGATGCTTCTCTGGTCCTCTAGCTTGCAGTCAGCCTATATCGTGGGACTTCTCTGCTTCTGTGTCCTGTGAGCCAGTTCCTCCCAATCCTCCCCTTCCAAATATACCATATCATTCTATCTCTCTGGAGACACCTACCTAAAACACCTACTGTGTTTCACTCTGTATTGTCAATCTTACATGCATCTTCTCTGATCCTCCCAAAACCTTTTCAGAGTAGATATTTTACAATTGAGGAAATGCATGTAACAATGTCAAGTGCATAGCATTATCAGGAAGTAGTGGTTGGGGTAAAACCCCTCAGAATTAGAAAATATTCTTGCTGTTTTGAAGGAGTCCAGTATGTTAAAGTCCACCTGCCTCTTTCATTAATGAACATTGGGAGGCCAAGGTGGGGAGATCACTTGAGGTTAGAAGTTTGAAACCAGCCTGGCCAACATGGTGAAACCCCATCTTTACTAAAAGTACAGAAAAAAAAAAATAGCTGGGTATGGTGGTGGGTGTCTGTAGTCCCAGCTACTTGGGAGGCTGAGGCAGGAGAATTGCTTGAACCCAGGAGGTGGAGGTTGCAGTGAGCTCAGATAGTCCCACTGCACTCCAGCCTGGGTGACAGAACGAGATTCTGTCTCAAAAAAACACATAACACAACAAAGCAAAACAAATAAAAAACATTGGGGATAGGTCTGCTTGTCTTATAGTAGCCAAAGTATCTATATGTTTATATTTTTGAAAATCCATTTTGTTTCTGGAATATGTTAATTTATTGATATTTTAGTCAGTAAAATATCATGCAAAAGACTTGCGTGGAATAATTGATTAGATGGAACACTGAAACAGCTTAACCTAGCTTCCACTTGTTTAAGACATCAAGCTGTTTAAAGGTCAGCTGGATGCTTTAATTTATGAAATGTGTAAGCAGAGGAATGATTTTCTGAAGAAAGTAGTTTATATTAGAAATAATGATTTAATTACCTGTTTTGGTCACAAGCATGACATTTCTAACACAGTAAACTTTATAGATAGTAAGATCATTGGGAAAGATTTATTTTAAAAAGAGGGATATGAAAACGTGGGGAAATTTCAGGACATCTCAAACATTTTGCTAATAACACCTGTATTTGACTTAGTCACATGTTCTGCAAATTTTTCAAGAAGAAAAATTGTTTTACCATTTCCTTTGTTAGCTAAATTCAGAAGTAGCATTAATAGCTAGGTTCAGACCTACTTCTTCATTTAAAGTGCTTACATTCGATTTAGTAAGAAGGGATATGGTTTTATCTCGTTATCAAGGGCTCACTGAAGTTGTATTTTCTGGGTGGTGGTTAACACAGATCTGTTTTCCATGTCAGAGGGTCAGGCTGATCCTTTCAGCCTTGCCCTGGGGAAGGTTGTGTTGGCATTTTCCATTTTTGTAAGTGATATCATAGTCTTTCAACTCAATGGCTAGTGTCTCTGTTCTTTTTTTTTTTTTTTAAGATAGAAATATGTGAAATTTAAGGAACAACTTTCTATACAGCTGATGATGTGGGAGATTGTGAATAACCATTGGTTGGTCCTATGAAAAGGAGAGAAGCTAGCAGTCCATGGGGACCTGTGCACATGTTTTTATCTTGGAAATATTGCAATTGTGTAATATCTTCTCTTTCAGAATGTGTCAAAATGGAAGCTTGGGGCCAGTGGACTTGGTGGATATTAAATGTGTTGGAGAGACGTGTTCTAAACAGTATGGCTCTTCAAACATACTCCAAACCTCTCCTATTTGGCCAGCCAGAATCTTATGTTATTATTGTTGCTAACCACTCTTTCCCTGTATTTCTGATAGTTCACTGGAAGGAAATACCTGTCTTTCATGAGGTTTTCAGTCTTTATTTAAGGTTTTGACGATACTGCAACATAGGCAAAAGCTAGGGTTTTAGATTGGGGAAAATTTCCTACAGTAGTCCAGTAGTGGCAGCATTTTCTAACTCCAAATTTATGTTTCTTTTTCATATTACTGTTTTAAATACTCTATATTGCTCTGTAATAGGTGAGCAGGCACTTGTGTTACTGTGTAATACTGTATTAGTCCATTTTCTGATGTTAGGACAGAATACCAAATGGAAAGAACAGACATTTATTTCTCATCATTCTCAAAGTTGGGATATCCAGGATCAAGGTACTGGCATCTGGTAAGGGTCTTCTTGCTGTATCTTCACGTGGCTGAAGGTGGGCAAGAGACGTGACGCCTCTTTTACAAGAGCCTTAATTCCATTCATGAGGGGAGAACACTCATGGCCTGATTTCCTCTTAAAGGCCTCACCTTTTAATACCATCACATTGGTAATACCTGAATTTTTGAGAGGACACATTTAAACCATAGGATTAAATGAAGGCATAAAATCAATTTTGGTTGCTTATGACAAAAAAAAAGATCTCTGACAACCTAACTTTATTCCTGTAGTTGGTATTTTAGCTGTAGGCAGATTTGGTCAATTAAAATGCAATCTTGGAGGTCACATGACAACATTTTCTTTCTTCTTCTTCTTTTTTTTAAAGGTATGTAATAGAGGGAGAGAACTCACTAGTCCTGGGCCATAAAAACTGAGCAAAGGATGTGTGACTTTTCTTCTGTCAACCAGACATTATATGGCCACACCACAGGTTTGTCTGACCACTGTCTCATCTGGCAGTTTACACATCAGAAACTTGAAGTGCAGGCCTGAGCAATTATTGACATGAAAAACAAAAATAGAAACACAAAGCACTTTTAAAATATGTGTGCCAAAGGAGTGTACTTACAGAATTTTCTCCTTTTGGTCTGTGAGGCAAAACTTTTTCAGGTGACACTGCCTACAGTGGACAAATGTGAATCATTTTCCTACAATTTTAAAATTATTGCTAGTTCATTATTCTCAGGGCTACTGTAGATGTGAATTTAGAGAATGGGCTCTGACTCATAATGGATGATTTCCTTTTGGCAAATCATCTTGTGGGACAAAATGATAGTATTAATAAGAAGAGAAATGGTAATACAGTTGACCCTTGAGCAACATGGGTTTGAACTTCTTGGGTCTACTTAAACACTGAATTTTTTCCACAAATATATTGGAAACTTTTTTGGAGATTTGTGACCATTTGAAAAAATACTCACAGATGAACTGCATAGCCTGGAAGTATCAAAAACATAAGGAAAAGTTGTATCACGAGTGCATAAAATATATGTAGATACTAGGCTATTTATATGTTAATCAACTGTTTATGTTATAGTAGCTGTTTAGTTGGCAAGGTTTCTAGGCACCAGTAGGCTATTTTTAGTTAAGGTTTTGAAAAGTCAAAAGTTATATGCAGAATTTTGATTGTGCAGGGGGTCTATGCCCCAACCCCCATGTCATTCAAAGGTCAACTCCGTTAGTAATAGTAAAAGCTATTAGTAAGAGCTAACATTTATTTAGCTTATAAAGTCCATGTATGTTCTAGAGTCTTCACATATATTAATAATTATGACTTACAGGCTGGGCATAGTGACTCATACCTGTAATCTCAGTACTGTGTGAAGCTGAGGGAGGAGGATCACTTGAGACCAACAGTTCAATATCAGCATGGGAAACATAGTGAGATTTCTTTATAAAAACATTTTAAAAAGTCAGGTGTGGTGGTGCACACCTGTAGTCATAGCTGCTAGAGGGACCGAGGTGGGAGGATCACTTGAGCCCAGGAATTGGAGGCTGCAGTGAGCCAGGATCGTGCCATTGAACTCCAGTCTGGGTGACAGAGCAAGACTTTGTCTCTAAAAAAAAAAATTACAAGTTACTATTTTCATCCCCACTTTACAGATGAGGAAACCGAGGCCCAGAAAGGTTAAGAAATTTGCCCACAGTTTATAGTTGGCAGAGAGGGATTCAAATATTATCCTCATTTCAGATTTTTTGCTTTTAACCACTGTGCTGTGTTTCCCAAGGTTCTGATCATTTCATAGGGTTTGTTTTCTGTTGCATAACTATGAGAGCTCAATTTTGTTTGCATTCTTTCAGGTGTTATGAGTGTTTTGGAGTCTGAGTAGGCCATGTGAACAACATCCATTTTCTTGCCTAGATTCGGAAGAACTTGGGAAATAAGAAGGGAGATGAAAGTTTAAAGTATCAAATTTATTACTGACGGAGTGCTTGTTCTTGGGAACTGCCCCCAAGGGGAAGAATCAGCTGAGCTGAGACTACCCACCTGTATTAGTCCGTTTTCACATTGCTCATAAAGACATGACCAAGACTGGGTAATTTATAAAGAAAAGGAGACTTAATGGACTCAACTTTCACATGGCTGAGGAGGCCTCACAATCATGGCAGAAGGCAAAAGTCACGTCTTACATGGCGGCAGACAAGAGAGAATGAGAGCCAAGTGAAAGGGAAAACACCTTATAAAACCATCAGATCTTGTGAGACTTACTACCATGAGAACAGTATGGGGGAAAACGCCCCCATAATTCAGTTATTTCCCACGGGGTCCTCCCACAACATGTGAGAATTATGGGAGCTGCAATTCAAGGTGAGATTTGGGTGGAGACACAGCCAAACCGTATCACCACCTATTTCCAGGTTTACCAGTCAGCTAAGTTAAGCCATCTCCTGGGACTAGAGGGAGTGAATGGAACAGAAAGAGCCATGGAGTGGGTAGTTAGAGGGAATTCTTACTTGACATCAGAAGAGGGTTAAAAGGGATCCCCTGTAACACTGGCATTGTGTGTTAAGTCTGGTATATTGAGAAAAGTTCACATTTCTGTTAGAACAGGGAACGGAGGGGTTAATGATGTTCAGGAGCAGTTTTATGGCTCAGTGGGAAAATTGCATGTTATTAAAATGTAGTTGGAATCCTCTCCTGAGTTCATGTTAAATTGCTGTGTATTTCACCTCTCACTGATTGCTGGAATTTAAAAATGCATTCCTCTGGACCAAGGTACTTGTGTTTCCTTTCCATGTCTTTGAAGTGCTTTTCTCTCCCTTAAGTTGTCAATAGCATGGCTTACCTATTTTTGTTACTGACAGTGTGGCCAATTATTGTGTTCTAGAAGGCATTGTTGTCTCTGAGAATGTTACATGATGTGAATAGCACGTTTATTTATTTAGAAAAACACCTCAGATCTCAAACCAATTTAGAGAGCTCAGGAAGCAGTACTTGGAGGGACATTTCCGAGAGATACCTGAACACATCATCAGAGTTCTTGTTCCTGATTCTAAGGGCCATTTAAGAGAGTGTCACTTTGGACTATTAGTGGGCTACATAGAGAGGAAGTGATTGGTGGTGAAATCTGTGGTACTTAAAAGCGATCACAGTGTAGGAGGACAGATTTCAATTTCTAGAAGTGTCCTTTTAGAATGGAGTGGAGAAGGCATATATGTCACATAGTGTTTTTGTTGTTGTTGTTTGTTTATTTGTTTTGAGACAGTCTTACTTCATCATACAGGCTGGAGTGTAGTGGCATGATCTCAGCTCACTGCAACCTCCACCTCCTGGGTTCAAACAATTCTCCAGCCTCAGCCTCCTGTGCAGCTGGGATTACAGGCATGTACCACCATGCTAATTTTTGTATCTTTAGTAGAGCTGAGGTTTCACCATGTTGGTCAGGCTGGTATCGAACTCTTAGGCTCAAGCCATCCACCCACCTCAGCCTCCCAAAGTGCTAGGATTACAGACGTGAGCCACCACGCCCAGCCTGTCAAATAGTGTTTAATAACAGTTATGTGTAGAGATGGAAAAATATTGGTCAGAGGGCACAAAGCTTCACTTAGACAGGAGGAATGAGTTCCAGAGACCTACTATACAGCATGGTGACTCTAGTTAATAATAATGTATTGTATACGTACAAATTGCCAAGAGAGTAGGTTTTATATGTCCCCACCACAAAAAAATGGTAAGTATGAGAGGTTATGGCTATGCTAATTAGCTTGAATTAATTTCACAACGTATATACATATGAAAGTATCATGTTGTACAATGTAAATATATAGAGTTTTTATTTGTGAATTATGTCTTTGTTGTGAAAGCGGCCATAGCCTATGCTAAAGGAATGGGCATAGCTGTGTTTTGATAAACATTTCTTTACAAAAATAGGCGGAGGGGCTGGACCCAGTTTGCTGATGTCCCAAATAAAGTAAGTTTTGTTCAGTATTGTTCCGTCATAACATCTATGAGCAAAAACTAAACTGGATTTTCTTGGCCAGGGTCAGTGTTTGGGTGGAGTTTGCATATTCACTCCGTGTCGGCATGGGTTTTCTCTGGGTACTTCCGTTTCCTCTCATAGCCCAAAGCTGCGCACATTGCATTTATTGGCATGTCTACAGGGTCCCAGTGTGAGGGTGGATTTGGGTGTGAGCGTGCCCTGTGATAGGATGTGGCCTGCCTAGGGCAGATTCTTGCCTGACACCCTGAGCTGCTGGAATGGAATCCAGCCACTTGCAACTCTGCACTGGAACAAGTGGATGATAATCTTGCTTTTCATTAATCTTTGTTAAATATATGTATTGCTCACATTGATTTTGGCGTTGGGTAGTAGAAGCGTTTTGGTCTTTATTTAGAAGCTTGGTGGTGTTTTTGTGACCAGAGATGTGTTGGAACTTAACTCTGGTTTTTGCTTTTATTTTTAAATTATTTTTTATTTCCATATGTTTTAGGGGAACAGGTTTGGTTACATGAGTAAGATCTTTAGTGGTGACTTGTGAGATGTTGGTACACCCATCACCTGAGCAACATACACTGAACCCAATTTGTAGTCTTTTTTTTTTTTGAGATGGAGTCTCGCTCTGTAGCCCAGGCTGGAGTGCAGTGATGTGATCTTGGCTCACTGCAACCTCTGCCTCCTGGTTCAAGCTATTCCCCTGCCTCAGCCTCCAGAGTAGCTAGAACTACAGGCATGTGCCACCACGCCCGGGTAATTTTTGTATTTTTAGCAGAGACGAGGTTTCACTATGTTGGCCAGGCTGGTCTCGAACTCCTGACCTTGTGATACACCCGCCTTAGCCTCCCAGACTGCTGGGATTACAGGGTGAGCCACTGCGCCCAGCTACAGTTTGTAGCCTTTTATTCCTCACCCTCTTCCCATCCTTTCCCCACAAGTCCCCAAAGTCCACTGTGTCACTCTTATCCCTTTGCATCCTCATAGCTTAGCTCCCACTTAATGGGTGAGAACATATGATGTTTGCTTTTTTCATTCCTGAGTTACTTCCCTTAGAATAATATTCTCCAGTTCCATCCAGGTTGTTACAAATGCCATTAATTCATTCCTTTTTAAGGCTGAGAAGTATTTCGTCATATATATATATATATATATATATATATATATATATATATATATCAGAGTTTCTTTATCCATTCTTTGATTGATGGGCATTTGGGCTCGTTCCACATTTTTGCGGTTTTGATTGTGCTGCTATTAACTCGCATGTGGAAGCATCTTGTTCGTATGACTTCTTTTCCTCTGGGAACTTAACTCTTCTATCAGTCAGCCTGTGGTAAAACTGGTTTCCTTACAGGTTCTTTCCCTTAAGGTTGCGGGTTCCAAGAACCTATGGACAACATTGAGGATTTGCTGTGCATGTGGTAAACAACGTAGCATGCTGATTAAGAACAGGAACTGTGCGTTAGACCACCTGGGTTTGAATCTCTGCAGCTTCCTTGTGTATGACCTTGAGCAAGTGATTTAACCTTTCTGTGCCTTGCTTTCTCATCTGTAACATGAAATAATAATCCTAGTACTTTGGGAGGCTGAGGTGGGTGGATCATGAGGTCAGGAGTTCAAGACCAGCTTGGTCAACATGGTGAAACCCTATCTCTACTAAAAAAAAAAAAAAAAAAAAAAAAAAAAAATTAGCTGGACATGGTGGCAGGCAAAAATAATCCCAGCTACTTGGGAGGCTGAGGCAGGAGAATCGCTTGAACCCGGGCGGCAGAGGTTGCAGTGAGATAGAGCCATTGCACTCTAGCCTGGGTGACAGAATGAGACTCCATCTCAAAATAAAATAAAATACAGTAAAAAAATAAAAAACCATTCTCATAAGGGGGAAAAAAGTAAGAACCTGCACTGTTCAAAATTTAAATAATATGTTCTCAGATGCCCATTGACAAATTCTCTTCCTTTTCATGGTTTTTGAATGCTAGTTGGTGTGTAGCTTGACCTAGAAGCTTTGGGTGACGTAAACAAAATAGGGAGAAAAATAGTGATAGCTAACATTTATTATGCACCTATGGTGCACCCAAGAACAGTGCGAACTGTCCTGTATCATTGCTTCATTTCACTCCAGGAGGTAGTGACCATTCCACAGATGTGGAAGCTGGGGCCTCCTGTGGTGGAGCTCCTTCCCCGTGGTCTCATATTAAATTGAGATGGACTGCAGACCCAGGCCTTGGGACCAGCTGCAGCATCTTCTTCAGGAAAGGAGAGAGGGTGGACAGTGGTTTGCCTACCTGATTTCAATCTGGTGAAGGGGATAAACCTGGAAAGATACTCAAATGCCCGTATATTAGCACAAGAAAAAAAGAAAGTATTCTACAGGAGAACTGTAGTACTTTATGGCCTTTTATGCATGGTGGGGATGGGTGGTTTGCTGTTAGTATTATACTTTTTTTCCTTTTGAGACAGAGTCTTCTCTGTTGCCCAGGCTGGAGTGCAATATGGCGATCTCAGCTCACTGCAACCTCCACCTCCTAGGTTCAAGCGATTCTCCTGCCCTAGCCTCCAGAGTAGCTGGGGTTACAGGCACCCACCAACACGCCTGGCTAATTTTTGTATTTTTAGTAGAGACAGGGTTTCACCATCGTATTATACTTTTTCACCTTTTAGGTTTCATTGCGTTTGCAGCAGTGAGACTTGTCTTTTAATATTACTTGAATGAATGACATTCGTTAAAGGTCTGTGACCAAGGGCTGATTTCCTGCTGCTCCAGCATAGCTTCTGGTGACCCGGAAGTGATCCTAAAATGGGGAAAGGGGGAAGGCTGTAAACATCCTTGAGCTCCTGTCAGGGCATCAAAGTCATTGCCATCCCAGTGCCCCACACACAAGGCTGTAAGAGGCTCCTGGGGTGGGGAGGTGGCATTGGTGCTCGTTAGCTACTTCTCAGAATTCTGAATTTTGAGAAGCACCTGCTGGCAGGTGCTTATTTTGTCTTGATCAAAACACAACAGAATGAAAACCAGAGGGCTTTAAACTAAAGTGTATCGTGCTCTTAATGTAAGCCCAAGGACACTGTATCTCCTATGGTGATCCCTTTATCCATTCAGACGCCAGCACGTGATCACCTTGTCGGGGTTGGAGAGGAGATTTTCCTTTTAGCATCATCTCTGTGTGCTCATGTATAATGTTAGACTGAGAAGATAGCCCTCCCTTTTTTTTTTTTTATAGGGCTTTGCCATTTGCCTCCACAATGCAATCTAGATTATTTCTTTAGTATCCTCATACCTGTTTTCCATTTTAAAGGTGGATAAAATGTGGAAATAGTATATTACCCTAAGAAAAATAACTATAATTAATAATAAAAGCAACTGGTTTAATTTATGCTGGAAGAAGGACAGAATTAAAAACAACCAGCTAACAAAAGAAAACCTAAATTGTTGCTCAGATAGGCAAAGAGAAGGAAAATGTAACTGTAATGATAGATTGAATTTCTTTAAAAATGAATGTTACCAATATTATACCTAATGCTATTTTCTTTGCTTAGAAGACAATGCTGCATTAAACCTCACCTTTAGATGTTGCTATTATAGGTCTAGATTTGTTATCAAATCACTTCCTGGAAAATAGACAAAGCAAAGCAACACCCAAACAATCACTTGAAATGAATAATCAGGTCTCTCAAAATTATACTACATTTTTTTTTTCAAATCAAGATAATTGTAAGGAATTGACATTGAAAGTGGAGACAGTTTTTGTAGTATTCTGCTTTTTAGGAAAGTAGGTTATCTTTTTACCAAATGCAGTCTTATTCCTTCCCCTGATAGTTGTCTTAACAGAAGTCAGTTATATACTGGGAATGTTTTTATTTTTAAAATGATAATCTTGGCCGGACGAGGTGGCTCACACCTGTAATCCCAACACTTTGGGAGGCCTTGGCGGGTGTATCACCTGAGGTCAGGAGTTCAAGACCAGCCTGGCCAACATGGCAAAACCTTGTCTCTACTGAAAATAGAAAAACTAGGCAGGTGTGGTGGCCTGTATAATCCCAGCTCCTTGGGAGGCTAAGACAGGAGAATTGCTTGAATCCAGGAGGTGGAAGTTGCAGTAAGCTGAGATCGTACCACTGCACTCCAGCCTAAGTGACAGAGCGAAACTCTGTCTCAAAAAAAAAAAAAAGAGATACTCCTCAAATTATGACTAGTTGTAATTTCGAGTATGCCTGCTTTTTCCTGTGTGCAAGTTAAATCTTTGATCATCTTAAGAAGAGCATGATTTTAGCATGGAGTGAGGAATATGAGATTTGTTTATGTAGCTGATTGATTTTTTGGTTTCTAAGTGGTTGTATATCAAGGAATATCAAATAACTATTTATATCTGTCATTTTCGTGTGTCTGTTTTTCCCCATTTATTTTATAAGTCAGTTAAATTCCTTGCTGAATGAGAGTAGGGGAAAGAGAGAGGGTGGAATGATTGCTTTTTAGAGCTTCCTCAACAAATTTAGTTATTTTTGTTCCGTGTTTTTCAAAATAGAGATAGCGTCTTTTTTTTTTTTTTTTTTTTTTTAAATAGAGATAGAGTCTTGCTTATGTTGCCCAGATTGGTCTTGAATTCCTGGGCTCAAGCAATCCTCCTGCCTCTGCCTCCCAAATAACTGGAACTATAGGCGCACACCGTTGTACCCGTCCTTTAGTTCTTGTTTGCTAGACGTAAATGGGTCTATGATGGAGAGCCCAGCATTAGCAGTCAGGGGTAGACATGGCTTATTAAAATAAATGTCCAGCCTCGCTTGGGTTTTGTTTTACTCACATCAGCACCTCTTGAGGCGAAAACTTTTTGTAAATCTCTCTATAAAACAGAACTATAAACATAGAACATGCTTTATGATGTTCTCTGATGAGGAGAATTATATGTGGATTTAGAGAAATCCCCAGCCAGGCAGTCTGGACTCAGTGGTCTATAGGGGCTTCTGTTCATAACACTGTGGTCCTGGCTCAAGCAAGTAGCAAGCCTTTGCCCCTTCCCTACTCCCATCTGATTTTGTTCCAATGTTGCTTTTTTCAAAGGAGGTAGCATGGATATCTCTTCTTTGCCATGAATGAGGGCGATGATAAACAAACTTCCACTTAGCATCTCTGGGATTTCTGTGGACAATTGCTGTCATGTATAGGTGGCAAATAAGTTGAGGTCTTCCCACTAATGACCCAGTATTTTTTTTTTTTTTTTCTGAGACAGAGCCTTGCTCTTGTTGCCCAGGCTAGAGTGCGGTGGCATAATCTCGGCTCACTGCAACCTCTGCCTCTTGGGTTCAAGCAATTCTCCTGTCTCAGCCTCCTCAGTAGCTGGGATTACAGGCATGCACCACCATACCTGGCCAATTTTTGTATTTTTAGTAGAGACAGGGTTGCTCCATTTTGGTCAGGTTGGTCTCGAACTCTCGACCTCAGATGATCTGCCCGCCTCTCAGCCTCCCAAAGTGCTGGGATTACAGTCATGAAACACCGCGCCTCGCCTGAGCCAGTATTCTTTAGCTTGTTTTCTAGTGAATTAATTTTAGGTAGCAACTTCCTTATTCTACGTGAGAAAATGCAAACAGTGGAGTGATATTGTAAAATACGTACTTGCTCTTCAGTCTTGTTTTCTGGTATACAACTCCTAAAATTCTTAGAATCTCCAGAGTGATGTCTTTTGTATGCTAATGAACTGACCGATGGATGGCAGAACCTAGGTAGCTTCAGAATTAATTCTGGTCACCTGAAAGACCCAGGCAAGAAAAGAGGGTTGAGATTTTTAGCCCCACCCCCAACAGCCGGGGAGGGGAAAGGGTCTGAAGGTTAAGTTGATCAATCATTTCCAATGGTTTGATTAATTACACCTATATAAGGGAGCCTCCATAAAACCCAAAAAGACAGGATTCAGGCCGTTTCTGGATAGCAGAACATGGGGGAGTGGAGGTTCCCGAACGGTGGCACACCTGAGTAGCAGGTGGAAGGTCCTTGTACTTTCCCTCATACCTTACTGTATGCATCTCTTCATCTGTACCCTTTGCAATATCTTTTATAATAAACCAGTAAATATAAGTAGGTGTTTCTCTGAGTTCCATGAGCCACTCTAGCAGATTAATCAAACCCAAGGAGGGGGTTATGCTTCAGATCATCCCGACTTGAAGCTAGTCTGTCGGAAGTTCCCAAGGCCCCACGTCTGGACTGGTCACTGGTGAGAAGGGACCTGGAGGAGGGGGCAGTCTTGTGAGACTGAGCTCTTAACTGGGGCATCTGAAGCCATTTCCAGGTAAATAGCATTGGAATTGAGTTGGAGGACAACTAGCTGGTGTCTACTGCAGAACGGATTGCTTGTCTTGTGTGTGGGGAGAAACCCTCATGTATTTGGTCACAGAAGTGTTCTGTGTTAATGATTCCTGTGTTATCAGAGCAGAGGAAAAACCAAGTTTGAGTCCTCATTCAAGTTTCTGTCCTCATTCAAGAGGACAGAAAGTTTTTGAGTGCTGGAATGATAGGAAATTATGCATGAATGTGTTCCAACATGGAAGGCATTTTGTTGACTGCATCACCCACGGAATGTTAGCAGTAAGCTATGCATAACTGATATTTTTGTCAGCTTTGTACAGAATGATAGGATGCAGAAGGAGAAAACCAGGAAGCCTATAGAAAAAGAGTGTGAAGATGAAAGAAATACCACCTTCACTTAGGCAGGGCACCTTCGTTAAGAGGAAATACTCGGAGATAATTCCTGTGTTCCAGTGAATACTGTAAATTAGTGTTGGTATCTGTGTTTCCATTCACTTTAATGCCTAAAAAGGTGTTTATACTGCGAGAACACATTACTAAATTGGAATTTAGCTGTTTTTAGAAGATTGTAGATTGCTTTTTCCTTCTTGCAGTTTCTCCTTGCACAAGCTTAACTACATCAGTTGAACAAAACTTGGTGTTATTTTTGGGAGAGGAGACATTTATGATGTAGATGATCATTTTAGGTAGATAGCTTTTTTCTTTTCTTCTTGATCTCATCCAGTAATCTTTTATTAGTTCTTGATGGACCTCTTTTAGGTGACTTTTTATACTCTGCTTTTCTTGGGTGAATTCTGATGAACGTTTACTATATTTTTGTGCATGTTACATGGCTAGAACTCAGCATATGCATGGATCAGTCAAGAGTAATAGCTATTTGTTTTGCTATTCCCAGCTTGGTAGTCTTATTATTAATATTATGCTGGTGTGCAGTGGTGTGATCTCGGCTTACCACAATCTCCTCCTCCCGGGTTCAAGCAATTCTCCTGCCTCAGCCTCCTGAGTAGCTGGAATTACAGGTGTGTACCACCACACTCAGCTGGGACTACAGGGGTACACCACCATGCCCAGCTAATTTTCGTACTTTTTTGTAGAGATGGGGTTTTGCCATGTTGCCCAGGCTGGTCTTGAACTTCTTGGCTCAAGTGGCGCATCCGCCTTGGCCTCCTAAAGTGCTGGGATTACAGGCATCAGCCACTGTGCCCAGTGACAATGTCTTGAAATTAGTCAAGGGTCAAATTTTTGAGGACCTGTAAGATATTGGGTCTACTGGTCATAGCTAGAGACATATACATGAAATACTGTTTAACCAAACTCAAGGAACTCACAGGGAATGCATGGAGTATGTGTTTTCCTTGATTATTAGATTATTATATCCTGAAGTAACTTCACCAAAGAATAAATCTTTTATTCTTCAGTAAGAATCGAGTCTCTCCCATGCCGTTGCACCTTTTCTTCTACAGGCACAAATCCTTAGATAACAAGGTCATGGAATCATAAGAAGTGGATGGAACCTTGGAAAGGAACCTTCGAATCTTCCTCTATCATCCCCCACTACTCCTTTATCAACCCTTTGGCTGTGTCTAGACTCAATTCATAATATTTCCCAGAATGTGCTTTTGGCTACTAGCAAATTATGGCATTTCATACTTTTATGAATTCTTTTGCATACAAAGCCTATGAAAGTTGCAGGAGTTTACATCTAAAGTATCTGTTCGGTGGGAGTTGGCATGTCATTGAATCTCAGGTGTTAAAATACATTTTTACATACTCTGTGTTGGAATGATACAAAGTTTGTTAACTGAGGGAATGAGTTAAAATATGTACATTGAAATGTTGAAAATATGCTCATAATTAAAAATTAAATTTCTTTTTATGATTATTAAGCTGGTGGCAGATTCAAGGATAATATTCTGGACATTAGAAAATATTTGCAGAGAGTTTATAAATTTTGCTTAGATACATAGAAATTAAGTTATAATTCTTTTTTTCAATTGTTCTTTGATTCAGCAACATTTCAGGGGTGCTATTTTCCAAGAATTCCAGTAAATGTAGGGGATTCAAAATTGTTATATGTGGCCTCTGTCATCAAGAAGCTCACAGTTTCACGATTTTTTTTTTTTTAAATGGAATCTCGCTCTATCACCAGGCTGGAGTGCAGTGGCACGATCCCGGCTCACTGCTGTTGTATTGAACCGAGCATAGAAAGTCAACACCAAGACAAAAGTGTGCCAAATTGCAGGGTCTTTATTGCCGGCGGCCACGGAGGACTCACGTCTCTCCAACCCATCGCCCCAAAAGGAGGGTGTCAAGACCTTTTATACCTGTACAACCACCTTGGGAGTGAGGGTGAGGGGCAGGGGTGGGGGTGAGGGGCTTCAGACATTCCAAGGGCCAGTGGATTCTGTAAATCACCTCCTGGGCAGAGATGAGAGTGAGGGGCTCTGGACATTCCAGTGGATTCCTGGGCGAAGATGAGGGTGAGGGGCTCCAGACATTCCAAGGGCCAGGGGACTTTTGACATTCTGATTGTTACTTAAGCAGTTCACAAAAGTCAAGATAAGCATTTGTTTACACATTGTCTGGGTAGGGTGGAAATTACAAGTCGCAGGGGCCAAGATGGCGTGGGTTTGGACTGCTTGCCTGTCACATTTGGGTTGCAGAGAGCAGTTTCAACAGAAAGCCGAGGTATGGTTGAGGTATGCAGTTTTATGGGGCTTTTACCATGTCACACTGCAACTTCCGTTTTTTGGTTTCAAGCAGTTCTGCCTCAGCCTCCCAAGTAGCTGGGATAGGCACGCACCACCATGCCTGGCTAGTTTTTGTATTTTTCGTAGAGACGGAGTTTCACCGTGTTGGCCAGGACCGTCTCTACTTCTTGACCTCGCGGTCTGCCCACCTCGGCCTCGCAAAGTACTGGGATTACAGGCATGAGTCCCAGTGCCCGGCCGTGATGTTTTTTGTTTAAATGCCCAAGAATTTGAATTTTTAAAGTAGCTTATGGATGGTGTCAAAAATATGCCCTCTATTCTTAATGACAGAGGTCTTTAAAGGCACTGATGTGGCAACCCCCCTTGGGTTCAGGGTCCACTTGGCTTTCCTTTGAAGGGTCATGAGTCAGAAGCCCAGGCGGCTTGTTCACACTTCTGACTGACTGTTGAAGGATTCAGTTTTGCTGTTTGATGTCTTTTCCCCACTCCCATTCTTCTGTATTGACTTTCCCTCGGTGTACAGTATTCGCAAAAGAACAGAAAACATTCTAAAGCGCTGTGATTTAACAAAAGGAACTTGGCTTGTTTTAGCTGAAGGCCCTTGAGGCCGGATCTAGCCTTTCCCAAGTTGCCTTTCTTTTTTCCTGCGGCACAGCTGCTACTGAGCTGGCATCCAGCCTCTTGAGAACAGCCTTGAGCGTGAAATCTGGAGTTGGTGTTCAGCTGATGAAGTCATTGGGGATTTATAGAACTTCTGATCTTGGCATTACCAATCAGATTCTTTGTCTTGGTTAGTTTTATGGTTTCTGTAAACCACGGGAATGTTTCTCAAAGCAGCTCCCAGATATCAGCCTCAGTTAATCTGAATTTGCGGCAAGGTTCCTTCTGTAGTCACTGGCAAGCACAATTGGAGTTGATGGAGTGAGCTGCTTTTTGTCTGGTTTTCCAAACAGTCTGATTGACAGAGTTAAGGGCTGGGCGCAGTATATATATACATATATACACATGCATATATATATATATATATATTTCCCATCTCTCTCTCTCTATATATATATATGTATGTGTATATATGTAGAGAGAGAGATACAAATATATACATATATATGTATGTGTATATATGTACATATTTGTTATTATGTAATATGCTATATTATATTACTTAATATAGCTTATATATGCTATAATATAGCATATATAATATATAATATAGCATATATTATATATTATATAATATAGCTATAATAATATACCATATATAATTATTTAATAATTATTTGCTATATTATATATTATATATTATATATAGCACATATTATATATATTATGTATTATGTTATATAATATATAATAATATGCTATTATATAATAATACAGCAAATATATACATATATATACATATATATATATATATCCCATCTCTCTCTCTCAGTCTCTTAATATATATATGTATGTGTATATATATATATATAGAGAGAGAGATGGGAAATATATATATGTATGTATGTGTATATATGTATATATTTGCTATTATTCCTTTTGAAAATGCTTCTGCACTTATGCAGGTAGAGTGCTCAGCCTTTTGAAGCGGCATTGTTTATCTGGGGTAATACGTGAGGCTTGTTGCCTCACACCAAGGAAATCAAAGACACAGACACACAGTGAGTGAGATTAAGAGCAGAGGTTTAACAGGTGGAAGAAAGAGAAAAGCTCTCTCTCCTGCAGAGAGAGAGGGGCTTCCAAGTGGGTCTTCTTGTTTCATGGTGAAATGCATGGGGTTTTGTAGATTAGCTTGAGTAGGCAGTGTCTGATTTCCATAGAGCTCAAAAGATGGGTTGGACCAGGTGAGTCATTTCCATAGCAAGTGAAGAAGCTGGCTGCCCCACCCTAATCTGTTTTATTTTGGTTTTTGAGACAAAGTGTAGCTTTATCACACAGGCTGGAGTACAGTGGCACGATCTCAGCTCACTGCAACCTCCACCTCCTGGGTTCAAGCGATTCTTATGCCTCAGCCTCCCAAGTAGTTGGGATTACAGGTGCGCGCCACCAAGCCCAGCTAATTTTTGTATTTTTAGTAGAGCCGGGGTTTTACCATGTTGGCCAGGCTGGTCTGGAACTCCTGACCTTAGGTCTATCTGCCTGCCTTGGCCTCCCAAAGTGCTGAGATTACAGGTGTGAGCCACCAAACCTGGCCCCACTCTGATCTTTTATTATGTAGATGGGTTTTCTATCAGGCCTGCATCATATTTCCTGCTTCTTTACTGAACACCTGGCCACAAAGAAAAGGGAAAAGGGAGCCTCCATGTTGAACATACCTGGCTTCCAGGTATCCCTTTTCTGTTGGCACAGCTGCTGGCATTTACCTATGCAAGCTTCCAGCCCTTATCTATGTTTGCAGCTTGATTTTTCAGGCTGCTTTGTGTTAGAAAAGAAATAATTTGGGGGTTGCTTTTTAATTAAAAGGGAAATCTTACTGAGGACTCTCTTACCTGACTGGCTGAATAATTTCTTTTTAGCTCCTGTATCACTTTGATGATCATACAGCAGTGTGCTTGAACAAGGTTCTTAATTTTTCTAGGAGTTGCTGCTCTAGGCAGTATATATACCAAGAGAACATCTCACTTTTTCATCAACTGCTACCCTATCACATTGCAAGGACTCTGAGGAATAATTAAGATATAAATATTCCCAGCAGGGCGGGAAGAAGTTTGGATAAAAGAGTATCTTTCCTTCTCTTTCTCTCAGGATTTTATCATTAGAAAAGATCGTTTTGCTCCATCATGAAAATTGCCATTACTGCTTAAGCAGAAGAGACACATACGTTTACCATAGAGAGTCTGTTGTTTTCACCTGGTCTTTTAATTTATTAGAACATAAAAGGATTTGAATTCCAGGTATTTTCAGAAGTTTTGGCGTTCTGCTGATGTGAGATTACCATTGTCTAAGGCAGCTAGTAGCCCCCTTTTGCCACAAAAGTTGTAATTATTAGGGATATTTGGAGTTCATCTCTTGTCTGGCTTTTCAACACGATGTAATTCTGTAAGGACACAGAATTCTGGAGCACCGAATATCCCATAATCCCTCAAAAAAGTGAATCAAAATGTAATTCTCACTGTGACCCTTGGTGTATATAGGTCCCAAACACCTTTTATTAATAAATAAATTTACTGAGACTGTTTTATGCTCAAGTAGAAAAACAAGGGTGACACGTTTGAAATGTATATGCTGGTCATGGTCCTGTTACTCATTGTCTTGGTGGCCCTGAGTACCGTACTATAAAGCAAACTTATTTTCACAATGATAAAATGAGCCTGTTCTACTGGATGGCCTATAAATTCCTCTTTGGCTCTGAAATTATCACTAAATATTTTTATTTTATATTTAAATATAAGTTAGATGTTGTATTAACCCCCTCTATAAAAGTAAAAAGAAAACAAACATACAGTGGGTCAGAGATACTATCTAGAGGATGCTCACATTGTTTGCTAAATTGGGATAAAGATAATTAAGTTTCCTTCCTACTCCAAGATTTCATATTAAAGGTACTTTCTTCACTTAAATTATATATAAATGTTTTAAGTAGTTTGGTTGCTTAGGATAGAAAAACATTTCATAAGTGAACAAATGAGACCAGTAATGCTACTTTTAACATTATCATCATCTTAAGATGATATGGCATTTTATATTTTTCAATGAACATTCACAGGTAACATTTTAGATCAAATGGAAATAAGGTCAAATGAATAACATGGTACTTGTATATGCCAAGCTGTAATTGTTAGATTCAAGGATGGTAGCATTTTAGGCAGAAGACATATCTCTTTAATTAGAAACCCATGCGGCTAGGCACAGCCAATAAATAAGAGAGAAGAAAAGTCACACAGGACGTACCGTTGGAATGCAGTGTTCTTTTGTCCAGATCAGTTAATCATACTGTACCAGGCTATGAGGTTATACTAACTGCACATCAGCGTATCTATGGTGTCATCTATGTATGAAGCGTCCTTAGGTTAAACACGTTGAAACGTGACAAAATGTGTCTTAGGATTAATGAAATGTAATATATCCCTAGAGCTGATTTTGGAAGCTGATGGACAACAGTTTGGCATGTGAATTACTCTTGGGCAGGCTAAAGGCTTCATATTAAATATTGTTGGTCACTATTATTTAAATATCTCTAAATGGAGAATGTGATGTAGTGATTGATATGTGGAAGTATATCTGGGGTGAATCTCAAAATCTGGGCTCTAACCAGGAGGCCAAGTGGGTTCTTGGCTTTACACAGGAAAGAATTCAAGAGAGAATAAGAGAGTAAAGAGAAAGCAAGTTTATTTAAAAAGTAAAGGAATAGGCCGGGCGTGGTGGCTCATACCTGTAATCTCAGCACTTTGGGAGGCTGAGTTGGATGGATCATGAGGTTAGGAGATTGAGACCATCCTAGCCAATATGGTAAAACCTTGTCTCTACTGAAAATATAAAAATTAGCTGGGCGTGGTGGCACGTGCTTGTAATCTAGCTGCTTGGGAGGCCAAGGCAGGAGAATGGCTTGAAACCCTGAGGCGGAGGTTGCAGTGAGCCAGGATGCTGCCACTGCACTCAGCCTGCCAGCAGAGACTCTGAAAAATAATAATAATTAATAATAATAAAGAAAGTGAAGGAATAAAATGGTGACTACATCATAGACAGAGCAGCTCTAAGGGCTACTGGCTGGCTAGTTTCATGCTTATTTCTTGATCATATGCTAAACAAGGGGTGGATTATTCATGAGTTTTACAGGAAAGGAGCGAGGAATTTCTAGAACTGTGGGTTCCTTTCCTTTTCAGACTATATAGGATAACTTCCGGACATTGTCATGGCATTTGTAAACTGTCATGGTTCTGATGGGAGTGCCTTTAGCTTGCTGATGCATTATAATTGAGTATTATAATTGAGTAGTGAGGACGCCAGAAGTCGCTTCTGTCATCATCTTGATTCTGGCTTTCTAGTTTTGGCCGGCTTCCCTACCACGTCCTATTTTATTAGCAGGGTCTTTTGACCTGTGTCTTGGGAAGCTAGTTCTACTCCAATATATAATTGAAAAGGTGGATAATAGATAGAAGGGCATAATTTTCATCTTGACTGTTTTAAGGATTTGAAGTCTTCAGAGAAACAAAGGAAAAGAGGAAAAGTCCTATTACTACTAGATACACTGTGGTGAATGAAAAAAGATTATTTTTTCCAAGGCTTACTCATGAGGACAGATTCACAACATATTGGTGATTTGGTTATGTCTGTCTTTTCTCTGTTGAATGCTGCCTTTTTCAAGTCTAGGTTTTAATTTCATATGCCTAAACATATTTTAATCACTTTTTTTTTTTTTGGCCAGGTTTTGGACAATAAAATCACATGTGAAATATCTTCAGAGAATTTTAAGAAGTAGGAGAGACTTTAGAAATCATTTAGTATACCTTCTTCACATTACTAAATAGTCAACAGATGCAGGGAAATAAATGCTGTGTTCAGGAGGAGAAACCTAAGTTATTTGCAAAGCTAGTACTAGAACTTCCTAGCTCCTAGACCAGGACAATTTTAGGATAACTAAAGGCAAGGACAGTAGAAAGCAGAAAGATGATTTTAAAAAACTCTGAGTTGTAAGTCTTGTGGATGAAGTAGATACTTTTGAGCCATAGGATCTTATGTGACCTAGGAGAAATTAGAGAAGAGTTTTACCAACTCAGAAAGGTTTAACACACAGGACATGCATTCATGGCAGAGACGTTTTTCACATGTTGCTATGCAGTAAGGGCTTGAGAAAATATATAACATGAATATTCATGAAAGTCACTTCGGCACAGGTTCCTCTGCAATTTCATATAGAAAATTACCTCCTTTCATGGAAGGTTTTAGGTTTAAGGCTCTGTGAATTGGAATTTTAATGCTGTCAATGCTGTGTTGATTTACTTGAGTTACTGATGATAGGAGCCTTTGGTTATATTGGAGCTCTTTTGGATGTACTTGCAGAAACCTAACTGAAATAGGTGCAAGCCCAAATAAAGAAGTGATGTGTTACTGATTCACATGAGTGAAAAGTCCAGGGTAGGGCTCAATTCAAGCATGACTTTTTCCAGGGTTGCAAACTCCACCGTTACAGCTGCCCCCCTGTTTCCTGGTGGCCAGCACTGGCCCCATATGCAGGCAGCTTTTCCCTAGGTGTTTCCAAAATAACTCTCCAACTGCGATTTTCCCCTGCGCTCACACCACCACAGCCATCAACACAGAAGAAGACTTCTGTGACCAAATTTGGGTGAGGGGGTCCCCCGCACACCAAGCGTGAACCCTAGCTGAGTGTCCTCCCCCAGTTTACTTCCACACTCTCTACCCAGAGATAGTGTCAGATCCCACTGCTTGGGTGCTCAGTCCCCACAAGCCCCCCCAGTAACCCTAGAAACCAATCTTAAGTCCAGGCTCCCAGAACATCTGACCATCTGGCTTTGAGTTGGGGTTCCCACGATCCCCTGTTTGGGTTTAATTTGCTGGAGCAGCTCGCAGAACTCAGGAAAACTTACTTACCTGTATTGGTTTATTATAAAGACTCCTGCAAAGGATACGGATGAAGAGCTCTGTAGAGCAAGGTATGAGGGAAGGGGTTCAGAGCTCCGATCCCCTCCACATGTTCAGCTATCCAGGAGCTCCCCAACCTGGGACTCTTGGGTTTTAATGGAAGCTGCTTAATGTTACCATTCCTTTCCCCAGGGTATAGGGTGGGACCCTATCTGGGAAGCGTCCTAGGAGCCACAATCAGAAACGTTAGGTAAGATTAGAGTCCTGCCTTGGGGACTCTAATCCTGTTTGGGTTTAATTTTCTGGAGCAGCTCACAGAACTCAAGAAAACACTTATTTACATTTACCGGTTTATTATAAAGACTCCTGTGAAGGATACAGATGAAGAGCTGTGTAGGGCGAGGTATGGGGGAAGGGGTGCAGAGCTCTCATTGCCTCCCTAGGCACCACCACCCAGGAACTTGTTCAGCTATCCAGGAGCTCCCCAACCCAAGACCCTTGGGTTTTAGTGGAAGCTTCTTGATGTTACCTTTCCTTTACCCAGGGTATAGGGTGGGATCCTATCTGGGGAGGGTCTTTGGAACCACAATCAGAAAGGTTAGGCAAGATTAGAGTCTTGCCTTGGGGCAGGTGAAAGGAGGGCAGAAGATCAGAGAGATTCTGTTTCCTGAGGCCTGCTTCTGCGGTGGAACACACCCAACATTATAAGAAAAGACTGTGGGAGTTATGAGCCAGGAACCAATACTATGAACACAAAACTATATATATATATCTCTGTATCATAGCATTATATACCATGTTGGTCACCAGCAGCTCCAACCGCACATTATGCTAGCTGTGAGACAGGCAGAGAGAGCTCCTTCCTCTGGTTCATTGCTGGAATTGAGTCTCCTGCACCTTCCTGGGTCACGTCCCTAGGAAGATGGGAGGTATTGGTCACTGGTACAAAGGTGTGAGCAGTGTGTAATCACCTTTATCCAAATCACTTGAACTGACAATCTGGAGAGTGGGTGGCTCCTTCTGAAGAGGAATATCAAGATGTCTCACCAACAGGGGCACTGCCCATTGGGCTGTCCAAACAATGGATAGCTTCTTCCTTTTGCTTAAATGTTGCCATGTAATATCCGAGTGAGTTAGAAGGAAACACCACGCTCTGAGTTCAAATTACGAGTCCTTTATTCAGCCGGCAACCGAAAGTCAGCTAATGCTCAAAATCTCTCGGCCCTGAGGAAGGGGCTTGACTTCCCTTTATACCATGATTTAGGTAGGGGAGGGGGCAGCCTAGCTGGAGTGGAATTTTACAGAAGCAGAACAAGCAAGTTAGTAGGGGGAGGCTGGTAACCAGGGGTTAGGAGGCTCCCAGAATTGTTGGTAGCTAAGGGTATTTCCATACGGTAGCAGGGGGAGCTTTCCATACAATCAATCACCAAGGAGGGTATTCACAATAGCAGGTAGACTGGCCAAGCAGGATGGTTACAATGGTTACAGGTGCTGTGAACAGTGGGAACCACTCTTAACGGTTCAAAGCTTTTTGGGTACAGCATGACCCAGTAATGCACCTGAGGGGCCGGGGCAGGGAGGGAGAGGCTCGAGAGCGCTTGTCAGGTTTGTAGCTAAGATGGAGTCAGTTAGGCTAACCTAGGTTAGGTTATTTCAACCATTTATCAATGTTCATGCACAAGGTAGTAGTTAGAAATTTAGAAAAAAAAAAAATCATCTTTCCACATTCAGTGGGTCTTTGCTTCCAGTCTGATTTTGATACAGAAGTTCAGAAGAAATTACCTAGGCAGATAGTAAGGGTAGGGGAGTCCTCAGGAAGATTTTCCTTTTAATGTAAAGCAGCCCCAAAATGGCATGTTCAAAACGGTGGCTCCATCTTACCTTCTCTTTATCGGTCATGTGTACAGTAAGGAGCAGAGAAGATGGTGTCTGTCGAGTGGAGAGTCTATTTGCATAATAAGTTTGGGATGGGGTGGCCAGCCTTCTCTGCAGGCTATGTAAACATCACGCCTGATGGAACCAATGTGTGGCCCCTACATAAATCAGATACCACCTCCTCAAGCCTACCTGTAAAATCAGCGCATGCACCCCAGCTGTCCTTTTCCTCTCCGAAGCCCGTCTCTATTGCCAGAGAGGGAGCTGTTTTCATTTCTCTTTCTTTCCCTTTCTTTTGCCTGTTAACCCTCCACTCCTAAACTCCTCCTGTATGTTCGTGTCCCAAATTTTCTTGGCGCCAGACAACGTACTCACTTCAATTTTACTAGTCCCAGTGGAGGCTCCCATTGTCAGAGCTCTTTGTAACAAAGCTCTTAAAGTATATTTGTTTCACAAAGTCCAAGGGATTCATTGTCTTATGTTAAAACTAACGTGTAATCACTCACTGTTTTTATGTGTTATCAGCACTTGTTAAAGATAACTTGGCTTGAGGCCAGGAGTTCCAGACTAGCCTGGGCAATATAGTGAGACCCTGTCTCTAAAAAATAAAAAAAAATACTAAAATTAGCTGGGTGTGGTGGTGCATGCCTGTAGTCTCAGCAACTTGGGAGGCTGAGGCAGGAGGATCCCTTGAGCCCAGGAGTTTGAGACTCCAGTGAACTATGATTGTGCCACTGGACTCCAGCCTGTGTGACAGAGGGAAACTCTGCCTTTGTCGGGGGAGGGGGTAGATAGCTTGTATTTGTACTATGATCAGCCTCTTTGGAAGCCCCTGTTTGAATGCCTCTCTTTGGAGCTTGGGCGTGGCATGGTTTACGTTGAGCAATGGCATAAGATCATTTCTAAGTAGGCTTCTAAAGGGAAACCTGCAGCTGTTAATGTGGAAATAAATTCAGCTGTAAGTCCATGTTTGTCAAGGGCCCAGAACAGTAAGAACATAGGGTTAGAACATGTAGGGAAATGCTTATTTCCATTAAAGTATGTAAACAGAGGGAGGTTAGGGCTGTCAAAAACAAGTCCTCCCCACTGTTAATATAAATTACGAAGTTGTCAGCTGTGTATGAAGGCGGAAGGAAAGACCCCACAACGATAATGCTGGGAAGGGCCGTGTTGATTAGAGAGGATTTATAGGCCGATTTTGATTTAGGAAATGTCTTCTATCTATAATCGCTCAACATTTTCTTTAATTCTAGAAGCAACTTTAATCTGAAGTCATTTTATGCCTACATGTTTTGATCTGTTTTCCTTTTTTTTTTCTCTTTCTCAAAACAGAGTCTTGCTCTGTTGCCTAGGCTGGAGTGCAATGATGCGATCTCCACTCACTGCAACCTCTGCCTCCTGGGTTCAAGCGATTATCTTCTCTCATCCTCCTGAGTAGCTGGGATTACAGGCATGTGCCACCATGCCTGGCTGATTTTTAGTATTTTTAGTAGAGACGAGGTTTCACCTTGTTGACCAGGTTGGTCTCAAACTTCTGCCCTCGTGATCCTCCTGCCTTGGCCTCCCAAAGTGCTAGGATTACAAGCATGAGCCACTGCAGCTGGACTTTTTCTTTCTTTTCCTTTTTCTTTTTTTGGGACAGAGTCTTGTTCTTTCACCAGGCTGGAGTGCAGTGGCACAATCTCAGCTCACTGTAACCTCTGCCTCCCAGGTTCCAGCAATTCTCCTGCCTCAGCCTCCCAAGTAGCTGGGATTACAGATGCCTGCCACCATGCCTGGCTAAGTTTCATACTGTTAGTAGAGATGGGGTTTCCCCATGTTGACCAGGCTGCTCTAGAGCTCTTGACCTTAGGTGATCTGTCAGCCTTGGCTTCCCAAAGTGCTGGGATTACAGGTGTGAGCCATCGCGCCCGGACTGTTTTCTTTCTTTTCTTAGTTGTTTGGTCCTGTCTCTGCCAACAGCATTATTGCATTACCTGGGGTTTGCCAGTGCTTCCTTTTCCTTTTCTTTTGTGGGGCCTTGCTATGTTATCTCGAACTCCTGGGCTCAAGCAATCTTCCTGCTTCAGCTTCCCAAGTAGTTAGGACTACAGGCAGATACCACCACACCTGGCTTTGTGCCATTCTTTTTTAGGGACGTATCATATTCTTCGCTTTGTTGGATGCCAATTTTGTTTATGAAACATTTGAATTCTCAAGTAACCGTGGTACCTTTACTCATTTTAAAAGTAATTGAATCTTCCTCTTCTTTCATACATTTTTTGGCCTGATGTTTTGTGGCATTTGCTTTATTATATTTGATTGGAATTTTGCTCAGAAATAAGATTCCACATCACGATTTTCATCTTTCAAATTTATTTTTGGATATTCGATTCCATCTATAGGATTACATGACTTAATGACTAGCATATAAATTCACCCATGAAATGGAGAACCTAAAACATTTGATCATTTGATTGTCAATTTTAGTGGAAGATGCACAAAAATTTTTGTCTCAGTTGTAACCTTATTTCTTGCGGTCCTATATATTAGTTTGCAAGTGGCTATTGATATTAACTGGAAGATAACTTTTTGAATTTTTATTTTGTCTAGTAGTATCGTTGGCATAAATATGACTGTCATCTGCTCCTCATTTTAGTTTGAAGGAAAACGTCTTTTAATGATTCCTGCCTTATAAACCCTACAGTGATTTTCTTTCCTAAGTTTTCTATAAGATTGCTTGAGAAGAAGGAAGAAGGAAAAGCTCTTGACAGTTTGAAATAGCTTCCTGGAAGAGGAAGCATTTGAGCTTGTGCAAAAATAATTGTTTCTTTAAAAACTGCTTTTTAGCTACAGCTACACTTTTCTCGTCATTTCCTTTTGCTCTCCAGTTTTAAATTACACAGACTTTCACAGAGTGCCCACTCTCCCTTTCTCACCCATTCATTCTGGAAGGATTCCTGTCAGGGTTAATCTTTAATAAGAGAGGCAATTACGGTAGCTATAGGGTGAAGAAGGGAACCGTCAAAAATGAGCCCACTCAGATGTCATGGTCCTGAAAGGTGCTGGTGGGTTGGAAGCTTCATTATGCTCAGCTGCCACAAGAGATTTCCTCTTGGCAGACTGATTAAGAAAAGGAGGTCAGATGACAGGTTAATTGGCTGCCCTTCGCCAGCCATTGTGGCTCAGCCAGGAGTGGGCATACCATGGGAAGGACACACAAAAGAGAAACGTTTTGCAGAACAAAGACCACTCCAGGGGTATTGAGGAACCAGGAGAAAGGTGGAATAGAACCTTGTGTCAATGAAAGAAAAAGAAAAGCCATTGTTTTGAGTGGGAGATCTGCTGCTGGTTCTGCTGGAAGAAAGTAGAGTCCAGGATATCTTAGGTGGGTCTTAAAACTGAAAAGTTACACTGTAATTGACAATAGGGAGAGGGTGAGCCAAGATCCAGAGTTTCCGTCAGTGTTGGTGCCTTAACTACAAAATAGGATGCTTAAAGGTTTTCGCAGAATCTAAGTAGAAGTGATATAAAGATGATACATCATTTGAAAAAAAAAATCCATCGGTTTCAAAGGAGAAATACTGCTTCGGGTTGTGCATTAGTTGCTATTTGACTAAGTCATGCTTTGCTAAGTATCTTCAACATGAACTGTGGGGATATTTTCTTGGTTTTTATTTCCCCTCATCAGTCATCACTCAGAGATTCCCAGGCTGGAAATTTCTTCTTTCTTTATTCATATGAAATTTAGTTTTTGCTGGTAATGTAGATTTCACATTGTTTCCTTCTTAGAAAAGGATGTTTTAATATAACTTGGTATAAGCTGTATTGAGGCATGTAAAACAATGAAGGAAGGAACCCAATTTTTATGATGAAGGGACTTAGGAAAATAGAGTTGTGACAGTACCTTAATACTGAGAGATTTTTTTAAAAATCTAGTTTGGATTTTTGAAAGACATACAAAGATGACTAGATGTTGAATGAATGTACTCTTAGACAATTTTTTAAGTCTTCAGATTGAGCATCTTTGGATATCAGACACCAGTCAAGTTTAAATAACTAGTTTTCATCTAGATGAAATTTTGATGAGAACTTTTGGAAGGTTCTGGAAATTTTTTGGAAAAAGTTTTGGAAATCTCTTTGTCCAAACCAAATGTAGTTTTTGTATTACTCACAGTAAATTCCATTTTACCTTTTCCTTCAAGATTTGTCTTGCTTAACACTGCTGACTGCCTTCCATGGATCATACTGACCCAGTACAGGGTCCTCGTGGGTGATCAGATCTCACCAATATTGGTTTCTGATGCTGCTAAAATTGCATATGACCTTGTTCATGACCTCTGGCGCTACTCCAAGCAGCTGGGACCTGGATGTTAGTATTAGTAACTATTTTTATGGTACTTCATGGTTTACAAAGGGCTTTCATATGTTTTACTTAATTTGATTTTTATAGTAATTATGTGGTATGGTTAAGGAGTAAGTGTAGATTTTTTATTAATGAGTGAGATAATTGAATCTCATCAAAGTGGATTATTTCAAGGTTGACCAGCTAGAAAGTGAGAGATTTGGTATTTTTAACTCAGGTGTTTGGACTCCTAGTTCAGAGTTCTTTCCACTCTAGCGTTGGCCTCCAAATATCAAACCTTAAGAAATTTTGTTAGTTGCTTCCTTTATTTTTGTGCTTTGGCTAGAGTTTTACTGGTTTAATTTTAAATTCGCTTCTTTTTACTTGCTCATTCAATCACCAAACATTCTTTGAACAACTGTTATATTCCAGGGATTATGATAGACACAGGTACAGCAGGAAGAAGACATGAGCCTCGTCCCTGCAGAGTGCAGTCTAAGAGAGAGAGAGAGCCAAAAGCAAGCAATGTGATGAGGATTGTGAAACGTGTCCCAGTGAGGAAATCTAGCAGTCTGCTCTGCGATTTACAGAGTAGTTTACACTTCGACCTTGTAGAAATGCATTTTTTAGGCGACTAGAAGGGTATTTCCTAATACGCCTCAGCTGATAGGATGGACTAATCTGAGTAAAGGGAGATTGAATGGCAGATTGAGAATAGCTCTATAGGACTTTGTTACATTTAACAGCTGGAGAGACGGGCACAGCAGAAAGATCACTGTACCACTCCCAGCGTGGCTCTTGCCTTCAATGCACTGCGATGGCATCTTGATCTTTTTTGTCTTACACCTGTATTACACAAAGACACTATCATGATCACTTATCTACTGGGTCCCTCGGAGTGGTCTCTAAGTACTTTGAGGGGCCTTGTTGCCAACATTTATAGAATACTTAACTCAGCATGTCCAACTTGTTCACATGCTAGTAACGCGTTTTATCTTCGCAGTCATTCTTCGTCTCCCATTTTCTATGTGAATGTCACTTATTTCCTTGGTATTTTAGAGCTTAAAGATAGTCTCTCATTTACAGGGATATCATCCAATGTTTAAGTCTTGCCTATGTGTCTAATCTCAAGTGGGTCCTGGCAGTCCTCTGTTTCCCTGTCTCTTCTTCCTCAAAGCCCCTCTCCCCTTCCCATTCTCAGCTGATTTCACTGAGAAAACAGAAGCAGTTGGAAGAGAACTTACACATCCTCCCAAGCCTAAATCAGCCAAATTCCCAGCAACTTTACCTTTGCCCCCATCTGAGGCCACCACATCCACCTGTGCTTTGATCCCAGGTGGAGATACAACTATCCCATCTCTTGCCAAAATCACTACTTATTTGATCTTTTCAGGCTTATTCCCATCAGCATGTAAACACGTGATCATATCCCCTTACCGTCCCTCAAGTGTATCAAGAATACTGTTCTTGGAACTTTTTCCTAGCTGGCCTATGATTTTCTCTCTCACAAATTCAGATTATGTTAGCAGAGGAGTCTTCTCTGTATAGCCCATTTAAAATATCAACTCTCATTATTTCTCTTTCGTACCCTACTTTATTTTGTTTATACCCTTTCCCCAACAGATGTGTGTGTGTTTGTGTGTGTGTGTGTGTGTGTGTGTGTGTGTGCATATAGACACATTTTCTCTCCCTATTTTATTTCTGTAAAGACAGGGGTTTTTGTCTGTTTTGGTCTTTTCTTTCCATAGTGCCCAAAATACCTCAGAAACCCCCAGATACTTCCTTTCTTGACTCCATATCATCTCCAGCTACTCTACCATTTCTTTGCTCACCTTTGTAAAACAAGTCAAGAGCTGTCTGTATCTGCTGCTCTGCTTCTCTTCTCATTCATTCTGGATCTCTTTCCCACAGCTCCACTGAAATGACCCTTGACCAGGCCACCAATGAACGCCATGTTGCCAGATGTAATGGCAATTCTAAGCTGCCTTTTCACTCAACTTCTGGGTAGTGTTCTACCTGTTTGACTATTTTTTTCTCTTTGCAATCTGTTTAGATGGGTTGGCCCCTGATTTTCTTCCTACCTTAGAAGACATTCTTTATAATTAGCCTTTATTGAATTCCTCCCCTCTTCCCAACCTCATAACGTTGGTGTGCACGAGGGTTCACTTTTAGATCATCCTGTCTTTAGTTACCAATTCATTCTCTTAGTGATTTTGGCTGGTATCCTGTCTTTACATATATTCTTCACAGGGATGACTCCTAAATATTTATCTTCAGCCATGGCATTTTTCTTGAATTCTAGATTTACATGTCCAACTGCCAACTTGACATCTCACTTTGGAAGCACATCATCACAAACCTAACTTATCTGAAGTTGGCTTCACATTCTCCTCCTCTATCACTGACTAACTGCCCTTCCCTCAGTATTCCCCATTTCAGAACATGGTACCACCATTTACCCAGTTGTTCAGACCTAAACCCTTCTGATCATTCTTTCTCCTCCTGTTATCTCACATCAGCAAATCCTGTCAATTCCACTTTCAAAGAAAATATATCTGGATTCTGACCTTTTCCCAGCACTTCCACAGGTAACACCCTAATAGAAGCCACCATCATCGTTTGCTTGGCTACAGTAACAACCTCTCATGCTCCTGGCATGGCAGCCTGAGTGGTGCTTTTAGAGTGGAAATGAGCCATGTCATTCCTCTGCTTGCAACTCCCCGTGACTACCAAAGTACTTGGACTAAACTCCAAAGCCCTTCTCAGGCCTACACGGTCCTCTGGGTCTACCCTGCCAGGTCTCTGCCCTCCTTTCCTCCTATTCAGTCCACGAGCCCATTTGTTCTTCCTGGAGCTGACTGACACATTTCCTACTACAGAGCTTTTGTGTTGGCTGCTCTTTCCTACCTGGAATATTCCACAGGCTCAGTCCCAGCTTTATGCAGTTCTTGGCTCAGTGTTCCCTCAGCAGAGAGGTCATTTCTGACCACCTTATGATATAGCCCCCTAGAACCTTCAGGCCTGTCCTTAGAATTCTTGGCTTTTATCAGGAGCTGACATTACATTTTGTAACTATTCATTTATTTATTACAATCTCTTCCCAAGTATAAGCTCAATGGGTGTAAGAACTTATTCTGTCTCATTCACAATCTTATGTGTTAAATGAATGAAATTAACTTTTACAAAAATAGAAATGAGGAAGTAACAAGTATTTATAGTCTTTTATATTCTGGTAATTGTTTCCTGGGTACTTCATTAAAATTATATTTTGATTAATCCTTTGTGACAATCCTCTAAGGTGGAGGTTTCAGAGAGGAAAAAAATTGCAATCCCTGTGCCTAGTAAAAGGAAAGCTAGAGAGCTGAGATTCAAGCCCTGTGTGTATCTATTGCAAAAGCAAATCTCTTTCCACTTAATCTCTATTATATATTTGTATAAATTATAAAATAATGGCTGGGCACAGTGGTTCATGCCTGTAATCTCAGCACTTTGGGAGGCTGAGTTGGGTGGATCCCTTGAGGTCAGGAGTTCGAGATCGGCCTGGCCAACATGGTGAAACCCCATCTCTACTAAAAATACAATAATTATCCGGGTCTGGTGGCACATGCCTGTAATCCCAGATACTCAGGAGGCTGAGGCGGAAGAATCACTTGAAGCTGGAGAGGGAGGTTGTAATGAGCCGAGATTACGCCACTGCACTCCAGCCTGGACGACAGAGCAAGACTCTGTCTTAAACAATAAGTGAAACAGTGTGCATACAGTGGATAAGTTATTACAAATTATTATTATATGGCTTATTATTTCTGTCTAATCGATGACATCACTGAGGATGAAGTGACAGGTGAGTTACCTGGGGTCATGCCACTAGACCCCACTGCTCATGCTGGAAACAGGACTTCAGAACCTGGTTCTGATTTGGCTTCAGTGGGCTGTTTTTGTTCAACCGCAAGATTTCTGCAGCACAGATACTTTGTGTATCTCACTTTATCTGAGCAACTTTTATGTTTTCCACCCATTATATTTCACCCCTTGTAAATTTGCAGAGGCTCACATTTGTAAGTTCAACGCCAAGCTTTTCAAAACCTAGTCCTAAAACTTGTATCATGATTTTGCTTCATGTCCAAGCTAACCTTTGGTTTGTCTTTATAGTACCTGTGGAAACTAATGAAAACAGCAATTGAACTGAAATTTGCTATTTTGCTTTTACTTGCTTTCTCCTATGCCAATGTACAACCAGACTCTTATCAGGAATAGTTTATTGCTCAGGTATAGTTTGCTGGTTCATTGATTCATTTTCAGGCTAGAGGAAAGCCTTCAGCTGAAATATTTACCAACTGCAAATTTACAGAAAGTCTATAAAAATATGGAAGTTGTGGTGTCTAGTACACCAGATGGTAATCTACATGTTAATTAAAGAATTATGTTTATAATTAGCCTGAAAAAGAAGATAATTTAATAGGTTGGCCAGTTACAGAAATAAATTGGAGGCTGATATTGCAAACATATTTCACTGTGTTTTTCAAAAGCACATCTATGAACTGATAAATATATCCATACATACAGAGCTATGAAACCCTTCTATAAACATGAAATTGGGGAGATACATGTCAAAACATATTTCAGAGACAAGATTAAAAGTACTTCTGTGAACACTATACCATGCTCCGTGTTTTTGCTGAAAACTCATTGGTGTTTATTCTCCTGTGATGGTATACTAACTATCTGTCCAGACTACTGTTACATTTTTTTTTTTACTTTGTCTTGAGAATTTGCCCTGTGTTTGTGAAATACAAGAAAAATACACTTGCTGAAGGTCATTGTGTTATGGAATACAAGAAAGAACCATGTCTTCAAAATCAGCATTTCTTGAAATAATAGATTTTGGATAGAGAGATTTAGATGTTGAAAATTGCTTCTAAAATTACTTCTCGATTTTTTTCTTGTGCAATATTTGGAGCTTATGCAATAAACCAGTCTTTTCGGTATCTCTCTTTGAAATGTGATATTTTCAGCATCCTTCCTTAATGTGGGATAATTCTACACAGTGGTTTTCTTTTCAGAATTTTAACATGGTGTGTGCAATCTGAGTCTGGTATAGGTCTTTGAGAATGTCCACCACTTGTTTATTGTGGTCTCATTCTTTAGAGAGGAGGAGGATGGTTTTCAACATTCTAAAATATGCAAGCAACAGACACCAACATATTATGTGTACTGTGTACATATATTTATACTTACACATGGGTCTCATCTGCTTTGCTTAGATACTAAATATTTCAGAGTAGTATAAATAAATACAGTTAATGTTTCATTGACACATGTATCTCACAGTATGTAGAACAGACAGTGCTCTCTGGTGTAATTACCAGGCTGATCCTAAGGGGCCAGCCTGCCTGGCACTGGCTTTCATCTCTGAATACTTCGTGCTTATGGATTAACCAGGTGACAAGGAGATGCCATGGAGTGCTAAATTCTGCATGTGTCTGTGATTGATTTTAATTCTTTACGTGCGAATGGGAACGAACACTCATTTACTTTAATAGCCATTTCTTTGGGCCTATTGTATTTGTAGTTATGAGAGGCTCAGGAAAACTTTCTTATCCTCAGCACACACATTATGATGAATTTTAGCCAGATTCTTGATAAATAAGCAATCTTCAATGCCAGCTGGGAAATTCAGATCATTCAGAACTTGGAACATTGGCGTAGATTTTATTCACGCTCTTTTTTAAGTGGAAAAGAGAAACAGGTACATTTTTGTTGATGTTACTATTTGGTGAATGTATCTGTCAATGTTAATCTCCTCTCACATGAAGCAGACACTGAGTTTGAGTGTCTGAAATATGTCCAGTCTTTTTAGATCTGATGTTTTTACTCATATGCAACTTTCTTATGATAATTGTCAAATGCTTAATTCTTATAGCTGCTTCCATTGGTATGATTCCATGTAGATGGCAACTATTATGCAAGTCATTTTAGGCTCTTCAATTCTTTTTATCTTTTTCTAAAAGTTAAAATATTTTAGGACCTTACTTAGTTTAGGGGATTTATAACAGAGGAGCAAAAAAATTTTCCTTTGCCTCCTGGTTTCTGGGAATCTTTCTTTGCTTAGCATTTATCAAGAAGTATAGTTTGCCATCATTACATCTAATATGTATTAGATGATATCCATAAGGACAGTTTCAATTTTTTTCACACATTTTAAAATCAGATTTCCCCAGAAAATAGATGGGATCTATGTTACTGAAATGGATTTTCATGTGCTCTTATGGGCACATTGATCCCGCCTACATCAGTTCTTCTGTGGTTGGCACTGGATTGATTGCAGAGTGGATCTGCATCCACACATCATTTGTGTGATGTTGTAGTTATGCTGCTTACTATACCAGCGTGTGTGTGTAAGTTTAGCTTTCCTTTAGTAATTTCGTGGCTCTAATATTCTGTGGCCTGCCAAGCGGTACACAGGAGTATGTTAGAGGGAGCAGTCAGCCAGGTGGTTTGGAGTTTATTCCCTGCCAGTCTTTAGAATTGCCTGTTGATGTGGTCTGGCTGTGTCCCCACTCAAATCTCATCTTGAATTATACTTCCCATAATTCCCACATGTTGTGGGAGGGACTCAGGTGGGAGATAATCGAATCATCGGGTTGGTTCCCCCATACTATTATGGTGGTAGTGAAGAAATCTCCCCAGATCTGATGAGTTTACAAGGGGAAACCCATTTTGCTTGGCTCTTCTCCCTTGTCTGTCGCCATGTAAGACATGCCTTTCGCTTTCTGCCACGATTGTGAGGTTTCCTCAGCCATGTGGAACTATGAGTCAATTAAACCTCTTTTTCTTTATAAATGACTCAGTCTCTGGTATGTCTTTTATCAGCAGCATGATAACAGCCTAATATGGTAAGTTGGTACTGGAAGTGTGAGAACAGACTAATAGACCTGTGTATGCTGGTTATAGAAAGCAAACCAAATTTTTCTCAGTAGATGACTATTTCAAAGCTCCCTACAAAGTCACCACCTTCTTGCCTGCATCTGTGGCCGGCTGTGCCCTTGACTACTCTACCTCCCTTGGCTCTCCGCTGCTCCTTTTAATGATTCCATTTCCTGGATTTTAGGGTAACATGGAAACTTGTGAAAGCAGTAATAGAAGAGGAAGTCACTCTTCTGACTTCTAAGCCAACAACTTTGTTTTATCAAGTACTTTAATTAATTCCAAAGGATATGACAGATGTTAATACATTCATTCTTCCTACAGTAGCCCAAAAAAGTAGGCTTAACTCTAGTGTTTCTCCATCTCTAAACTAAGAAGTGAAAAAGGTCACTTTATCCTCTTGTTGACCTCCCTCTTCCAGTCTGCTTTTCTTTCCTTTACTAAAAATTTGAGTAGCCTTACTTCAGACTGCCCTTCTTAATCTAAATTTTAATTACTGACCGAATTTTAATGACCTATTCATAATATATTCAACCTTCTCTTTCTCACCTCACCATTGCATACCACTCCTCCATTCAAACCAGCTTGCTTGGAATTTTCTGTAAATTTGTTTTTCATGTGGTTTTGTCATCATTGACACTATTCAGTGTGAATACAATAAGTCTATAGTCTATTGACATTAGCTGTAGCCCACTATCTAAAGATATCTGGGCAATCACAGGACTGTACTTTGTCTTTTAGTGTAGTGATTTGATGTCACTGTAGGAGACAATCTAGCCTTGAGGCTAGGAGCCTAGATTTTGGAGTTGTGTGGGCCCAGATTTAAGTCTCATTTGACCACCTGCATATCCATGGGCAAATGGCTTATTCTTACAATGGTGCTTTTTGCTCATTTGTAGAGTAACCATAATGACAGTAATAATACTTAACTCATAGAGCTCTTCATTTCTTAGCCATTGACTGTCCCTTCTGTGCCAGATGATGTGCTAAATGATAGCTATAAGTCAATAAATAAGACTATCACGAACCTCCCTTTGCTATTTCATTGAGACAGTGGGTAGTACCTGGGAATAGATGCTTAATGATATACCTAGGAAGGAGATAGCTCTAGAATGTAATCAATGGTAGCTCCTTTCCCTTTTAAAGGTATAGAAAGTATCATTCATTCCTTATTCTTCAAATAGAGGATTGAATATCTGCTATGTGCTGGGTACCAGGGATGTAGTATGAACAAGGCCAGCAGAGTCTTTTTCTTCATGCAGTGTGCCTAGTTGCTGCAGAAGACGGTGAGCAAGGAAACAGTTGAGTAAACTAAGCAGTTATAGAGTGTGATGTATGTTATGAAGGAGCTGGAGAGATAAGGGTGGGAGGGAACGTAGGATGGGAAGGAAAGGAAAGGACTAATAAGGTAAAACCTTAAAAATGGGACAGAGCAGGTTTTGCAAAGATCTGGAGGAAGAACAAGCAAAGGCCTTGAGGTAGAAAAGGGCTTTGTGGCTGGGTGTGGTGGCTCACACCTGTAATCCCAGCACTTTGGGAGGCTGAGGCAGGTGGATCACCTGAGGTGAGGAGTTTGAGACCAGCCTGACCAACATGGTGAAACCCAGTCTCTACTAAAAATACACATAAAAAAATTAGCTGGGGGTGGTGGCAGGCAGCTGTAATCCCAGCAACTCCGGAGGCTGAGGTAGGAGAATCGCTTGAACCCAGGAGGCAGAGGTTGCAGTGAGCCGAGATTGGGTCATTGCACTCCAGCCTGGGTGACAAAAGCGAGACTCTATCTAAAAAAATACAAATACAAATAAAAAAACTAAAAAGGCAAAGGAAAGGGCTTTGCGCATCTGAGGAACAAAACAGAGGTATGTGTGGCTGGATTGTAGCAAGCAGAGTGGGGAATGATGTGAGAAGGTGTTGTAGATAGAGAAGGAAATAGATCATTTACGTCTGATGGACTGTGAGAAGGTGATTTCCACTATGGCTGGGGTGATGTCAGGGCAAGTGACAGGACTACAAGCAATCAGGAGGAGGAAGTCATCAGGATGCTGCCCAGGTGTCTGGCATCCATTACTGTTTGCTTGGCAGTGCCACTTATCAAGATAAGGAACTATGGGGGATGGCAAAATTTGGGGTAAAGAAACATTTATCTTGTAGACAGGTTAAATTCCAAGGAAGATAATAGACCTGTTAAAATGTGATCATTTTTGGTGGCTATTCATAAAATAAAGGCTTATCTATAACTTCCTTTATGTTCCTCTTGGTTTCTGTGACATTTAAGAAAAACATTCAAAACTTTCTCTGAAGTTGTCTCAAGTTTTTATTTCTGCTAAGTCTTAGTTGGCAGTAAGCTGAAAGTCCAGGTCACTAAAGATTGCTGATGGCCTGTGAGGACAGCACAGAGTGAGACGGCATCAGGTGGTTGACAGCGGTCAGACTGTTACAGAATGCTAAGGAGTTAACTTAGAGTTTGTTGGTGTAGTTTACTTGCTCAGCACTGATGGATTTCCTGATTTAGTGTATTAAAGATGAAAAAGTCAAGTTCTTTTCTGATAGAAGTGTTTATTTCTACTAAACGGGGAATAGAAAAGCGTTGATGAAATGTTTACATATTCAGAGCAACATTCTGCTTTCTGCCTTCTGCTTGGCCAGCTGCCATCTCTAACTGCTGGAAATGAAGTGAGGGGTCTGACGTCACCTCGATGGTGTCTGGTCTTTGGGTGTTTCTATCCAGTTCCCTTTGGTTGACATTACCAAGGCATATTGCTAATCCTGGCCTCACAGGCCATTATCTCTTAAGTGTCATTTTGTATTTAAACTTTTGCATAAGTGTCATCAGCACAGAGCAACAGACTACTTCTGTAGCAATATTATTTTGTAGATAAAAAAGATATTACCAGGCCAGGCACAGTGACTCACACCTGTAATCCCAGCACTTCGGGAGGCCAAGGAAGGAGGCTCACCTGAGGTCAGGTGTTCAACAGCAGCCTGGCTAATATGGTGAAACCCTGTCTCTACTAAAAATGCAAAAATTAGCCGGGTGTGGTGGCAGGTGCCTGTAATCCCAGCTACTCAGGAGGCTGAAGCAGGAGAATCACTTGAACCTGGGAGGCAGAGGTTGCAGTGAGCCGAGATTGTACCACTGCACTCCTGCCTGGGTAACAGAGTGAGACTCCTTGTAAAAAAAAAAAGAGAGAGAGAGATACTGGTGTCACTTTGTATAAAACCACATACGCAGCATAAATAGTTAAGCCTGCTAATGAAATATCCTGTAGTTTCTCTGTTTAGTAGAAGGCTAGGGATAGGCTCATACAGTAAACATGTGAAAGATACAGTTAATTTCTCTGCTTGAATTTGCACATGGGAGGAATTATCTTCTCCTCTTTTGCCCTTTTCACAGAACCATAAAATGTGAGGGGCTGAAGGGACCTTGGAGAACATTCAGTTCATCCTCTGGTGAGGAACTGAAGACTAGATAGTTACACTGTAGTTCAAATGCAATCATATCACTGCAATTAACACTATGACTAAAGGGACTAGATTTTTCTGTAGTGTCACCATATTATGAATATGAATCACTGTCAAATAACAGATGTGCATCATAATCAGTGATCAGTCACATCACTTCTTTCAGAGTCTGTGCATGGTTGGTCACTGCGTATTGGTTTTTAGTTCACGATGGATAGAAGGCAAAGTGTGTAGTGATGTTACCTCCTTGTTCTCCAGTGATCCAAGATTTACAAAAAAATGAGTAAGTGGAAATTGACTAACACAGGTGAAAGTGCATCAAATAAACAAAAAGTGATAATATTGGAACTGAAATTCCAATTGAACATAAAGGGGTTCTAAAAGGATGACGTGGATATGGCACGATGACAGTCTTGACCAAGGAAAATGGTTGTGACCAATAGGATGTAGGTGTTCCAGAGTAAATGACACCAGCTGAAAAACTTCAGATTAAAGCAACTCTCAGAGATATTTCAGCACATTGAAAACACAAAGGAGAAAATTCCTGAAGCTGATTCAAACGTAGGAGTGTGACAGTTTGTCTAGGGATAGCAAAGATGCTCACTCCACGGGGACAGTTACATTGTGGGACGGTGAAGGCAGGTCACAATTACAAAGAAATTAAACACTTTGGTGGGGTGCTGTGGCTCACACCTGTAATCCCAGCACTTTGGGAGGCCGAAGTGGGCATCGCTTAAGCCCAGGAGTTCTAGACCAGCCTGGGCAACATGGTGAGACTCTGTCTCTACAAAAAATAAAATAAGAAATAAAACACTTTAATTCTCTATGCTTCCAATCCTCTAAATTATAGTGTACTAAATACATTTAGTTTTACTATTTAAAATTTTTTTTTCTGTCCACTTGTAAATCATAGGGAGTTTGTAATATTTGGGCAAAAATTCTTAAAGGTTATGGAACAATGATAAGCAATGTTAATTTTCCCAAAGCTTGTCTGAGGACAGTCATTTTAATGGTCCTGCACTAGGATGCAAACTGAGGAGTGCCCGTATTTTACATGAATAAATATAGACTCAGTGAAAGTCCAAAAATATTGGTTTTTTGTATTTGGAATTATCTTAACTTATCCTGTTATTTGCTTTAAGAAAAAACAAATAGCATGGATAACATTTTATTTGGCCGTATAGCAGAAAAGTCAAAAGTAATGATGGGCTAAATGTTAGATCAACTTGTAAGCACTTATCATAGTGCCTGCAACATAATTGATACTGGATAAATGCAACACATATCTAGAATTTAATCACTTCTCTGTACGTCCACCGTTACCATGTTGGTCTGAGCCACCATCTCCCTCCCTGAATGGTTGCAGTGACCCCTACTTGGGTAACTGCTTCTTCCTTGCCTTTTTGCACTCTGCATTTAGTACACAACCCAGTGGCTCCTGTTCCCCTCAGTAAAATTCAGAGGTCTTACACTGACATCAAGGCTTTCCATGGTCTGGGCCCATTACCTCTGACCTCATCTCCCACCCGCCTCCCTGTAGCTTACTCTGCTCTACCTGCAAATTTCCGGATGATGCTAAGACCGTGTTTTTCTGCCTAGTGGGCTTTCACCAGCTTTCCCTCTTCCTGGATTGCTCCTCTTCCACATCATCATTTGGCTAATTTCTCATTCCTCCTTAAAGTCTTTGCTCAGAATGTACCCCCTCAGTGAGGCCCTGGCAATTCTGTTCAAAACCTCAACTTCCCCAAGCCCAGTAGCACTTCTGATCCCCTTATACTGTTTTTTGTTTGTTTGTTTGTTTTCCCCATAGAACTTTTCACTTCTGGTTGGGTACGGTGGCTCACGCCTGTAATCCCTGTACTTTGGGAGGCTGAGGTGGGCAGATCACGAGATCAGGAGTTCAAGACCAGCCTGACCAATATGGTGAAATCCTGTCTATACTAAAAATGCAAAAATTAGCTGGGTGTGGTGATGCATGCCTGTAATCCCAGCCACTGGGAGGCTCAGGCAGGAAAATAGCTTGAACCCAGGAGACAGAGGTTGCAGTGAGCCAAGATCACACCACTGCACTCCAGCCTGGGTGACAGAGTGAGACTCCATCTCAAAAAGAAAAAAAAGAACTTTTCACCGTCTAAGATTTTCAAAGTTGTAGTTTATTTTTTAAAAGTCGCTCTTTTCTCTTGCTAGAATGTAAGCCTAGTAAGTTCAGGAATCTTTTGTTTCAGGCAATTTCGCTCTTATATTTCCTAGCATGTGTTATATCTGAGTGAATATCTGTTAAATGATGAGTGACTATTTGAAAGAAACTGTTGCTGTTGTTTGAGAATTGTTCTCTGTGTTGCATTGTTCCAGCAGAGTTAGCAACAGTGATTGTGGAAATCGTGTCTTATTTACTCATCACAGAATTGCCAGAATCCAGTATTCCAGTTCCAGCCTTTCTTCCATAAATTTTAGATCTCTGTTCTAAAGAGTTTTTTTTCCTTTTTTTTTTGAGATGGAGTTTCGCTCTTATTACCCAGGCTGGACAGCACGATCTCTGCTTATTGCAACCTCCACCTCCTGGGTTCTAGCAATGCTCCAGCCTCAGCCTCCCAAGTAGCTGGGATTACAGGCATCTGCTACCACGCCCAGCTAATTTTTTGTATTTTTAGTAGAGATGGGGTTTCTCCATGATGGCCAGGCTGGTCTCGAACTCCTGACCTGAGGTGATCCACCCGCCTTGGCCTCCCAGAGTGCTGGGATTACAGGTGTGAGCCACTGTGCCTGGCCAAGAGTTTTAAAGTTACAGGAAATACACTAAAGAATTCAATTTAACATGTATTATTGAACATTTTCTATGTACAGTTGTCTACAATGGATAATAATTAACTTAGGCTTTCACTAAAGCATTTATTTTCATCAGGCCCCTGGTTTCTGTGGCGTTTAAGCTGACCTGCTGGAGAGATAACCACAGGATAAGATACATATAGTGAGCTTTCTGAGTTAATGCTAATTATGGAAAAATTCTCAGGACATAACTTAGAGGACCAGTTACACAAAGTCTAAACCTGGAAAAATATCTTGGAAGACAGGAGTAGTAAGAGTGTAGGGAAAATATTTGGCAGGGTATGAGAAATTTTTTTAATGACCCGTTATTAAGACTACTTATTGGGTTTTCAAGAGTATAATATATGATTGATTTGTTTAGATTATGTACAGAAAGAGCATTGTTGTACTTAAGGGAAAAAGAAGGGACTGCATTGCTTTTTCCCAGTGATGCATTGGGTTTTATATTGATGCTGGGGATGCTTATGATACATTAAAATTTGTCTCAGCTATAATAGATAGGATCGGTAATTTTCCTCCAATATTGCCGTATTTCCTGGCTGCATGAAACCATGAAATCACTTAATGGCATACAATACCAGCTTTGATTAGAAATTAAAGATCTTACCTTGGCAGTTCTGAAAAGAGACTCTGTCAGCATGACAGCACGTATTTATGAATAATCTGAAGGTGGATTGTGATAAATAGTCACTTACTGAGTACGTTACATGTGCTGGCACCGTGTTACACAGTAGAAATATACTGGTGAATAAAACAGATCTTGTTCCTGCTTTCACACAGCTCTTAATACTATGGAAACCCATAGAGATGGGCAGAACTGGGTCTAAGTAACTGCAAAGAAGTGATTTCTGTCTGCAAGTAACATCACTATCATGGTTTATGAACTCTGTTCCTTGTTAATAAATATCAATTAGGAAATTGATGTGAAAGTGGCATGGAGAGACACTAACTAAAACGTGTAGGCTCACCCTTGAATGCTTCAAAGATGTTTGTACAGAAGGAATGGAGTATCTTTTCTTTAATTCTTATTTGTTGTAATGGAAAGGCAGAAACTCCCCTAAATGCCACCCCCATGTTGGGATGGAATTGAGTTAGAGGTCATCTATTTATCTCTCCCCTCATCTAACAGACATTTTTTGATTGCGTGCTTCCTGTGAGCCAGTATTCTTGCAGGCTTTGTTGATCACCACTAGTAAATGTGGGAAGGTCCTTTCCCTTACAGAATTTGCATTCTAGTGGGGGAGGCTCAGAACATTTTTTAAAAAGCAAATAACATGTAATATAGTGTCAGGTAGTAATAATAAGGGGAAAAAATAAGACAAAGGACTCAGAGGTGATAGGGGTTGGTATTTTACATAGGGCGACTGTGGAAGTGGTTTTCCGTGTATGTGACCTCACAGGTTTGTGAGCAGCAGTCAAGCTAGCTTTGCTCAGAATTACTAAATGTACATACACACATGCACGCACACACACACACACACACACAAGCATGCACATAGGCTTTCCCATAATTCACTCCTCGAGATGTCCCCATCATATCCCCCCTTCCACTGTCACCACCCCTGTGCCAGCATATAGGTGTTCCTATCCCTTAGCTTTGGGCTTTCTCTTTCTCCTGCTTTCTACATCTCCTGATTATTTGAAGGTTGTCTGTTTTCTTTCTCTTGTTCTGGGATCACCTGGTATATTGTCTGGCCAAGACTGAGGGCCCTAGGCATCCCTGAATGCCTTACCTACTTTCTTTGCTAGGGCTTGTATATATCTGCATTGTAGCTACAGTTTCTCATTTGGCCAATCCTCAGTATGATGATTTGGGGAAGGCAGCATTTCTTCAGTGTTGACAAAGATCTCATGTTGAACTTTGTTTTTGAACGGCAATGTCCAAAGTGGGCAATTCAATGAAAGGCTATTGGTGATTTAGTGGTATTAACTTATCACAAATTTTGGGCATTGTTTGTTCTTATTAATTCAACTACTATTGATTGAGGCCCTTTTATTTACCTAACATTATGCTAGTTACTGGGGCTATAATTCTAGGAAATAACAGACTCAGTTTACTTTTTATTTTCGTTTTTGTTTTGTTTGATATGGAGTCATGTTCTTGTTGCCCAGGCTGGGGGGCAGTGGCACGATCTCGGCTCACTGCAACCTCCGCCTCCTCGGTTCAAGTAATTCTCCTGCCTCAGCCTCCCGAGTAGCTGGAATTACAGACACCCACCACCATGCCCAGCTATCTGTGTGTGTGTGTATTTGTGTGTGTGTGTGTGTGTGTGTGTGTGTGTGTGTGTGTGTGTGTTTTGTAGAGATATGGTTTCACCATTTTGGCTGGGCTGGTCTCAAACTCCTGAACTCAGGTGATCTGCTCACCTTGGCCTCCCAAAGTGCTGGTATTACAGGCCTGAACCACCATGCCTGGCGCAGACTCAGTTTAGTAATCAGACAAAAATTACACAAATGAATGCATAATGACAATTGAGGAAACTAACCAAAAAAATACAATGTTATGGGAACACAAACCAGAGGAATTAACAGCCTGGTGGGTCCAATCTCAAACAGCTTTGAAAGGATGCCTGGGTTGAGGTTTGAAAGATGGACAAGTGTTAACTAGAGAAGAGAGAAAGGGGTTTAATGGTACATGCAAAAGTCCTGTAGGAGCACAGGGATGAAGGAAGGTTGGTTGGAGATATTGGGCTGGTGCCAGACCATGCAGTGCAGGGCCTTGTAGACTGAAGGATTTTGTTTACTTGTTTGCTTTGAGATGGAGTCTTGCTCAGTTGCCCAAGCTGGAGTGCAGTAGCACAGTCTCGGCTCTCTGCAACCTCTGCTTCCCAGGTTCAAGAGATTTTCCTGCCTCAGCCTCCTAAGTAGCTGGGACTACAGGTGCACACCACCATACCTGGCTAATTTTTGTATTTTTAGTAGAGACGGGGTTTCATCATTTTGGCCAGGCTGGTCTCGATCTCCTGATCTCAAGTGATCCACCTGCCTCGGCCTCCCAAAGTGCTGGGATTACAGGTATGAGTTACTGTGCCTGGCTGGCTGAAGCATTTTTGGCGTTTATCTTTAGAGCAATTGGAAACCATTGAAGGATTTTAAGCCAGCGCACAGTATAGTCCAGTGTGGCCTCAAGCTAAAGCTCCTTGGAAGGGAGTTTGCAGGGTGGAGAACCATTCAGTGGCTTTTGAAGATGTCAAAATGAGAGATGATGGTAGTTTGGACTAGGGTGATGAGAAGTTGATGGATTGGAAAATATTGATAGAGTAGAATCCACAGGACTTGGTGACTCCAAGGTGGATGTCACCCTTATGTAAGTGCTTCCATTTATCTCATTGCTCATGAGGTTTCTTGTAAATGGTTGATTATTTATTATTGCATCCAGAATTTGTATAAAGAAAGGTCAGTAAATTTGTTTTTTCAAATTTGCTTAGTAAAGGGTGAATATTTAGGGTGTTTTTAGTTTTTATGGCCAAGGTAAGAAAAATGATCGTCATCATGTGCATTCAAGCACTCAGAAACACTATTGGCACATGCAACCAAAATGCAAAAGCAAGACCTGAATTACAAGGTCTGCACCTCCGGGGCTGAATAGCAAAGACTAATTTGGAAGAGGCCTTATGACCCAGGAAGACATACTTTAATTAATATCTTTATTGTTCTGTAAGGCAGGTTAAACCTCTGGATCCCATCAATATTAGGCAGTGTTGATCTTTATTCTTGGAAAAGAAACTAGATAGTGTGTGTGTGTGTGTGTGTGTGTGTGTTCATGTATGTGTGAGCACGTGTGCATATACACAATATCCTCATGTACACTTTATATATATGTAAAGTAGCAGATTTATTCTGTATGGATAACAATAATAGAAAACATTAAGCTATTTATCAGAACCTCTCAAATGTCTACTCTGCATGCTCTCAGACCACAGTGATTCTAGAGAGGAAGTGTGCTTTGAGATGAATGATGGGATAATTAAAGGCAACTGGCAGGTGGCTTGTGAACTGGTGTTTGGTTTATTAAGTGTTCAGTATATTTTACTTCCTGTCCAAAAGGAACCTTTCGCTCACTGGAAAGTAAAATAAAACACAGCTCCTGGGTAAACTGGCAAAAACTTTGATGAGTCTGTGGGATTAGGTTGTGTCATTCAAAGCTGAACCATGATTGAAAACTGTAGCTGTGGCCTCTCTCCTTGGTGGTAGAGCATAGCTCTCCTGAACTTAATGTTGCTTCATTGCTAGGCACTCCGTCATACAATGTGAAGGCACTGGACTGATGCGAAACTTTGCATAAGTGAGTTGCTTTCATAGATTGGATAGGATAGCTTAATATAGTATTTAAATTTATTCCTTTCCCTTATATAATTGTTATGTCTCACATATTAATGGGCATCTCCACACGAGCTCTAATTTCTGATTTGTCCAAAGTACCTAGGCTTATTTTAATATTTGACTGTTAATGATTATCTTCAAACTCCTATAGGATTCCTATATCATATACCAAAAAGATACTCATACCTGGCTGGGCACAGTGGCTCATGCCTGTAATCCTGGCACTTTGGGAGGCCAAGGTGGGTGGAATGCCTGAGCTTGGGACTGTGAGACCAGCCTGGGCAACATAGTGAGACCCTGTCTCTACTAAAAATACAAAAAATGAGCAGGGCATGGTAGCACTCGCCTGTAGTCCCAGCTGCTCAGGAGGCTGAGGCAGCAGAATCACTTGAACCTAGGAGGTGGAGGTTGCAGTGAGCTGGGATTGTGCCACTGCATTCCAGCCTGGGTAACAGAGTGAGACTGTGCCTTCAAAAAAAAAATACAAAAAACAAAAAAACCAACCAAACAACCACAATAAAAAACGATACTCATATCTTTCTTAGAATCTATATCTTTTCTGGGTCCCTTTCTGGGCCCTAGATCCTCAGTGTGTGGGTTACATTTGAGAGCTTGTTAGAAATGTACAATCAGCCCCACCCAAGACCTTCCCAATCAGAATCTGCATCTTAGCAGGATCCATAGGCACTAGGATGCACCTTACAGATTGAGAAGCACTTTTATAGACAACAAACAGTAAAAATCAATTGAATCTCTAGAAGCAGTGTGGGACTACAGACTGAATTATCTGAATCTAATTCAGATAAATTAGGTTTACTGATCAATTTCTGGAAATATGTCTGATAAGCCCTCTGTGAGTAACAAGTTACTTTATGCCTCATTTTCCTCATTTAGATATGTGTGGGTCATTGTTATACCACAGGGTATAGTGAGGATTAAGTAAGTTAATGCCAGGATGGGCATTCACTGTACTTTTGGTGAAGATGGTGTGCCTTCTCTTCTTCTGGGGCTTACTGAGTAAGCTCTGTTACTCCCACTTGTCCTGTATGACTGTGGTTTTGTTTTCACCCCTCCTTGCTGTCTTCTCTTACTCTCATTCGCAAACTGTCTTCAGTTAGTCACCAATTGTGTACTAAATTGTATTTAGATAGCCTCCAGCATCCGAAAGAGCTCATCTTACTCAAGAGGGTAGTTTGCATGTTAGAGTTAATTCCATAGGGTAGGTGAGACAAAATAGTAAAAGCCTCTGGTGATTTGATAAGGCATTGAGCACATCAGCACGTTTGGTTCTTTTTTTGTTACACTACATATTTGGAACACGATATAGCTTTGATCTTGCAGATCATATAAGCTCCTAAGGAGTTCATGGTTGTTTTTATTAGAACCATGCTGCACTTGAATTTATAATCAAATGTACCCATCATATGAGAATAATGCTATTTTTGTAGCAAATGATTTTTTAAAGAAAAATGAATGTTCACTGGAAATCAGTGAGCACCTGGAAGGCCAGTTAGGAGGTGGTTGTTAAAAAAAAATTTGGCTTTGCCTGTGGCTGGTGCTGTAAGTTGTGCTATTAAATATTGCTGCTACCATATAGGAAATAAAGGCAAATACAAATGTGACAAGGATTTTAAATACAAATTAGAGTGGCACCTTTCTAATTTATATAGCATATTCTTTAGTTAGCTAAGAAAAAACAAAAAACAAACAAACAAAAAACTTGTTATCTGCTTTTGTGGCTTGATTCCCATCACTTCTGCCCTGCCATTCTACCTTGGTAAAGGGCTTCTAGGATATGTTGTGCGTCCCTTTTCTCTCTAATTAGAAGGGTTGATTCTGTTGCTCATTCACTACTGTGTTATGTTTTCTTTTGTTTCTTTGAGGTTGACGTGTCAAAAACGTAAATGGTCAGACTTTTTAGGTACTTGCCACTGAAAATCTGTTATTTTCCATTTGCTTTCTGGGCGTTGGGCGCCTTTTGCATGCTAGTCATTTTGTAAGATGCTTTATTGGATTTCCTTCATCATTTTAGAAATTCAGTGCTTTGCCTCGGGTCATCTAACCTAGTGCATGGTGAGCTGGGATGGGAATCCAGATCTTGCTTCTTCTAAAGTCCGCGATTCCTGCAGCACTCCCGCTGCCTGTATTGAGTCATTCGATTTTTCATCTTTTCCCATGTACAGTTTCTTCACTAACCTTGCTTAATTAATTGATTGGAAACCCGTTTTGGCTTTCTGAGGACTGAAATAAGAAATTGTCTCTGTATATTTTCAAGCAACCCAGAATCCTTCCAGATATGATTAAGCAACTAATGCGTGGTTGAACTAAGATGACTTTTACCGTCACTTTGAACTGAGAAAGTTCTGTTATTGACCTGTTTTCCCATGTGAGTTTTGAAATGACATGTGTGCCTGCTATTCTTGATGATACGTGGTGTCCTAGAAATGCGTCAGACAATTGCTTGTTAATTTTGATGACTGAAATAGTGATAATAATATGAAAATCCTGCATTTTACTTTTATTTGTTCAGGTTGCCTCTGGGGATTAGTCAGTACAGTCAGAAAACTACTGATTGCCTTGAATGGCGGTGGCTCCTCTCTTCTCCTGTATCCAGTTGCCTTTTTGCAAATAAAAAGTACATTAGGTATTGATTCTGTAGGGGTTTCTTTTGGTTTTGTTTTTGACCGTAGTTGTTTTTTTTTTTGTTTTTTTTTGTTTTTTTTTGAGACAAAGTCTTACTCTGTTGCCCAGACTGGAGTGCAGTGGCACAATCTTGGCTCACTATAACCTCTGCTTCCTGGGTTCAAGCGATTCTCCTGCCCCAGCCTCCTGAGTAGCTGGGATTACAGGCACGCACCACCATACCCAGCTAATTTTGTATTTTTAGTAGAGATGGGGTTTCTCGATGTTGGTCAGGCTGGTCTCGAACTCCCGACCTCAGGTGATCCGCCCGACTCGGCCTCCCAAAGTGCTGGGATTACAGGCATGAGCCACCGTGCTAGGCCTTGACAGTAGTTTTTACATTTGGCACAGATTTTTAAAATGCACTAAAATAATGTTCTTCAAGATCTGATCTGGACTGTGCAGTCATGTCAGGTCTCACTTACTTTTCCCCCTCCTTCTTCCCGTTTGCAGGATGATGAAGTGGTCCTGCAGTGCACCGCAACCATCCACAAAGAACAGCAGAAACTGTGCTTGGCAGCAGAAGGATTTGGCAACAGACTTTGTTTCTTGGAGTCGACTTCCAATTCCAAGGTGGGATGAAGCCTTTCAAGGCTATTCAAATATGCAAGTTTTACTAGTGGCATTGAAGTTATTTATGAGCTCGCTAATATTTTGTGTGGAACAGATACTGTATCAATGAAAGGGGGTATAGAAATGTTTTCACTCTCCATTAAGCTGGTTTTTAATTGAGTCTCTCCTGGGTACAAAGAACTAGGGATATGATTGTTAGCAAAAAATACACAAAGTCCTTGCCCCATGATGTTTATATTCTAGTAGAAAAGCAAACAAGTAAATTAATGATATAATTTGAGAACTAATAAGGGCTTGGAAGATTTAAGGGATTATTAAGTTTGAAAAGGAACCAACAGTCTTAGGCTAATTACATTTTTTATAAGCTCGACTTTCCTTTTAATATATTAACAAAAAGTCAAAACTCTAGTTCTCAGTTCATGTTTAAAATATGTAAACTTGGGTATAGATGTATCTCACATAGATATATCTGGATTTGATTTTCATTGGTAGAAAATGGGATATGGCTTTTTTTCCCTCAAATTGGTATCTCCTGCATTGATCATAAAGGTGGCAAGGATAGAAAGATTGTTGGTAGTAAGTAGTCAGACACTGTAAGTTATGTATGTTCCCTTGGAAATGAACCCAGAAATATCTTAAGCTACAGAATTTTAAAATCAAAGGCAGAACTTACTTTTTGAGACAAATGCTCCAAGGATATTTATTCTTTTAGGTCGATCTTTGCCTAAAAGGGAATAGTTTATAATTTCAGCATATATTTTATTGCAGAAATATAAACACTTAAATCTGTTGATACATTTTGATTAGTTATTCCTGATTCCTAATTGTGGATATTTACTGTATATTCTGTATATGAATGAATTTTCATTTGTTTCTCTCTATTTCAGGAATTAGAAGTTGAGATTTTGCTTTTAGGAGCTATTTACTTTGAGACAGACCCATCTTGTTGTTATTAAAAATTTAGGGAGAAATGAGAAATTATCAGGAAGGTATAGTTTTTCAACTCTTTGAATCTCATAGAACCAGACAGAGCTATGAACAGGGTAAAACTCACACCTGTAGACAATAGAGTATCTAAGAAAAACTAAGTGGCAAGTTATTCCTACATATGGTGTCAGTAAATTGTACAGAAAAAGTGCAAGAAAGGCGACATGATTTCTGTTGTCTCCGAAAAGCAGTGACAAATCCTTGCTGGAAAGCATGGTGGGCCAATGTGAAAATAGCAGCCACTCTAGGTGCGGTGGCTCATGCCTGTAATCCCAGCACTTTGGGATCCAAGACAGGCGGATCACTTGAGGTCAGGAGTTCAAAACTAGTCTGGTCAACATAGCCAAACCCTGTCTCTACTAAAAATACAAAAAGTAGCTGGGTGTGATGATAAACACCTGTAATCCCAGCTATTTAGGAGACTGAGGCAGGAGAATCACTTGAACCCAGGAAACGAAGGTTGCAGTGAGCCAAGATCACACCACTGCTCTCCAGCCTGGGTGACACAGCAAGATTCTGTCTTATAAAAAAAAAAATCGGAAAAAGAAAATAACCAAAAGTGAGAGAGAGCAAAGAAACCACGGCATGGTAAGGTGAGATGTTTCTGGAGTAACTTTGACCCTATGGACTTTTATAACTTAACATATAAAGCTCCCTTACAGGTCAAAGACCTGCTCTGAGAAGAAAGTGCAGGAGTGATAGGGGCAAAGGATAGAGAAGGATCAAACCAAAACAATAGAGGGAAGCAGAACCCATAGATATCAGAAGAGGCCATGTTTCTTTTCTTTTTTTTCGACGGAGTCTGGCTCTGTTGCCCAGGCTGGAGTGCAGTGGTGCAATCTTGGCTCACTACAACCTCCGCCTCCCAGGTTCAAGCGATTCTCCTGCCTCAGCCTCCTGAGTTGCTGGGATTACAGGCGCCTGCTACCATGCTCGGCTAATTTTTTGTGTTTTAGTAGAGATGGGGTTTCACCATGTTGCCCAGGCTCGTCTCGAACTCCTGACCTTGTGATCCACCCACCTCAGCCTCCCAAAGTGCTGGGATTACAGGTGTGAGCCACCACGCCTGGCCAACATACATTCTTAACTCAGAAGTAAGATGAGTAGAGAACAGAGATTTGGAAAAGGGAGCTGGATAACAGGCATGAATTCCAAATTAAAGAACAACTAATTTTAGACCTGGAGACTGCATGAGAAGGGACACCAGAGCACATAAGCCCACAGCTTATCATCTGCAGAGACAGAGAGGATGGAAAAGCAAAAACCTTAGAAAATCCAAAGGAAATGATTTCCTGGAAGATAATTTTTCCATGAACCGGGGCTGGGGGGTGGTTTTGGGTGATTCAAGTACATTACATTTATTGTGCACTTTATTTCCATTATTATTGCATTGTAATAGATAATAAAATAATTCTACAACTCACCATAATGTAGAATTGGTGGGAGCCCTGAGCTTGTTTTCCTGCAACTAGATAGTCCCATCTGAGGGTGAAGGGTGACAGTGAGAGATTGTCAGGCATTAGATTCTCATAAAAGGGTGTACAACCTAGATCCCTCACATGCGCAGTTCACAATAGGGTTTGCAATCCTATGAGAATCTAATGCTGCTGCTGATCAGACCTGAGGCAGAGCTCAGGTGGTAATGCCAGTGATGGGGAGCTGCTGTGCCTACAGATGAAGCTTGCCTGTGGCTGACCTCCTGCTGTGTGGCCTGGTTCCTAAGGGGCCACTGACTGGTACTGGTCCATGGCCCAGGGGTTGGGGACCCCTCTACTACAGAAAACCAAATTGCGGTAGGGACTCTGGTATGAGGAATGGTGGTGAGCATTCAAGACACATTTACCCCAGGAACTGAGATGGAACGATGGTTTTAGGTGGGAGAGTGTCTCAGGGAATGGCTTTATCCTCTGACAAGGTAAAATCACTATGACTACCAAAAAATGGGAGAGTGGGGAGAGTTTATAAAAATTCGATTTTCTGATTGCTTTATAGGTGTAGTCTAAAAGTAAACAATAAACTTTAATTGGGAGACAAAAATTAGCTATTTGCAATATTGGTCATAGAACTAAGAAATAGTAATCAAAAAAAAGGTCTTAAGGATATTATTTAAAAATATAAGTATTATGGAAGCCCAAACTTCCTAAACATAAGAGATATATAAAAATATATTTATATATTACATATTTTATAAACATTTATATTATAAATAATGGTATAATAAACACAAATACATTTATATTATAAATATTATAAAGTATTTTATACATTTAGATTATATAATATATATTAATATATTTACATTGTAAATTAATATATATTCATAATATGTTGATTAATAAATACATTTTAATTATATATTTTATATTGCATATGATATAACATCATATATTAAATATTTACATATTTACCTTTATAATATTAATGCTATAAAGATTAATATAATCTTAATATTTAATATTAAACAATATTAATATATGTACTCTATCATACATAAATATATAATATATACTATATAAATATATGTATATTGTAGCTATATGATAATATAGATGTTTCATTTAAATATAAAAATGTATGTTTAATGTTCATATTATATATCCTATATATATGATGTGTATATATATGTATCTGATATATATGATACAGCTGTGTACTACATACCACATATATGACAGTGGTCCCATGTAAGATTATAATGGAGTTGAAAAATTTATTGCCTAGTGATACCTTGATGATCCCAATCTTGTGTAGGGCTATGGCAATGTGTGTTTCAGTCTTAGTTTTCAACAAAAAAGTTTAAAAAGTTAAAAAAAAATTTTTTTAAATAGAAAAGAGGCTTCTAGAATACAGATATTAAGAAACTATTTTCGTACAGCTGTATGTGTTTGTATAAGCTAAGTGTTATTACAAAAATAAAGTTAAAAAAGTTTGTAAAGTAAAAAGTTACAATAAGCTAAGGTTAATTGATCGTTGAACAAAGAAAATTTAAAAAATAAATTTAGTGCAGCCTAAGTGTACAGCGCTTTTAAAGTCTACAGTAGGGTAATGTCAGAGGCCTTCACATTCACCCACCACTCACTCACTGACTCACCAGAGCAACTTCCAGGCCTGCAAGCTCCATTCATTGTAGGTGCCCTGTCTGGGGCAACCATTTTTACCTTTTATATCACATTTTTACTGTACTTTTTCTATTTTGCGATATGTTTATATAAACAGATACCATTGTGCTACAGTTGTCTACAGTATTCAGTGTTGTGATACGCTGTACAGATTTGTAGCCTAGGAACAATAGGCTATATCATATATACCTAGGTGTATAGGAGCTGTACCATTTAGGTTTGTGTTACCTACACTCCATGATGTATACATAATGATGAGATTACCTGATGACACATTTCTAGAATGTGTCCCCATCATTAAGTGATACATGTCTATATATACATATCATCCATGGATGATACATACACACACACCCCCACACACACCATACACATAAAATATTTTAACTAAAAGGAAAAATTTCATTTTTATTTAACATGAAATTATATATTTATGGTAGTTTTCATTAAAATATGCATTTTAACAATCTAAGAGAATTGAAGCCAAAGTGTATTGATTATATAAACAATTATAAGTGAGTTTGACTTACCTATTAAAATAAGAACTTACCATTATAAGTGTGACTACAAAGCCAAATCTAACACTATGTATACAAAAACAAAGGCATTCAGAAAGGGCAAAATGAAAGGATAGACAAGGATATACCAAGAAGAGCAAATAAAGAGAAAGCAGGCGTCTTTATCTCATGATTTCACAAGGTATAATTTAGACTAAAAAACTTCAAGATGAAGAAGGATTTTTTTATAATGCTAAAGGGTACAGTTCTCAATGAAGACAAAGTAATTTCATGACCCCAATAACAGATAGAACTTTTACAAAGTAGAAACCTCAGGCGTTGCAAAGAGAAACAGATATATACCAATATTAAGAGATGTAACACATTTTAACTTGAAAAAAATAAGTAAAATGCTTAGCATAATCAACAAGGTTGACCTTATAGAGGTATGTCAAAATATGAACTGAAAAAATATAGTATACCTTTCTTTAAAGTTTACAAACCATATTCAGGAATATTGACAATATTTTAGGCCACAAAGAAAACCTCCGTAGGTTCCAAAGAGTAGCAATAATACAAATATAACTACAAAGAAATGAAACTAGAAGGGAATTTTTTAAAAAGCAAAAACAAAATCACCCCCCTAAAAAACAAAAACCACACAAAAGACCTCTCTATCTGAAAGTTAAAATGTATACCATTAGTTAAATCTTGGGCCAAAGGCAAAATATAAAATAAAATTGAAGAGTTTCTTGAACATAATAATAATGGACATCTGATGTTTCAGAAAGTGTGGGCTATAGCTAAAGAAGTTATCAGAATAAAATGTATAGCATTAAATGCTTATATTTGTATTTTATTCTATTTGTTTAATTTTTTGAGACAGCGTCTTGCTCTGTTGCCCAGTCTGGAGTGTGGTGGCATGAACTTGGCCCACTGAAACCTCCACCTCCTGCGTTCAACTAATTCTCCTGTCTCAGCTTCCTGAGTTGCTAGGATTTTAGGTGCCTGTCACCATGCCTGGCTAATTTTTGTATTTTTAGTAGAGATGGGGTTTTGCCATGTTGGCCGGGCTGGTCTGGAACTCCTGACCTCAGGTGATCCACCTGTCTCAGCCTCCCCAAGTGCTGGGATTACAAGTGTGAGCTGCCATGCCTGGCCTAAATGCATATATTATTAAAAATAAAAGTTTAAAATAAATGAATTAACCAGATAAAAACTGGGAGAAGAACAACAAAGTAAGCAAAATAAAGCAACAAAATGGTATTAACGAAGATAAGAAGGAGATTGATGTTATTTTTGAAAACTGGTTTTTTGAAAGATATCATCAACATAGACAAACCATGAGTTAATCTAATCAAGGGAAAAGGGAGCACAAATATTCAATTATTAGAAGTTACGTATGGGTTAGAAGGGGATAATGATCAAAGAAGAAAATTAAGTCATAAGGGACCATTTGTGTAACTATATGCAAGTGGACTTTAAAATCTTCCTGAAATGAATAATTTCAATAAAATAAAAATTTACCACATTAAATTCATAGTGTAATGAAAATATTTCCTGCCATGCACCAACATCAGATACTCCCTACTTAACTATGCTATGGAAATTATTCCAAAGTATAGTAAAAGAAGGAAAAGTTTTAAGTTTATTTCGTCAAATAAATGTAATATTGATTTCAAAATTAAAAAAAAATTCACAAAGGTAATTTATAGATCAGTTTTAGTTTTATTGATACAGAAATTTTCTGAGATAAAATATTTTAAATAGAAAACCAATGTTGCATTAAAATCTTTATCACGACTAATGCAGGTTATTCCAGGAATCTGAGAATAGCTCAATACTATAAATCAATTAATATAATTATTCATACTAGGAAAGATAAAAATTCTTTGAACTTATTCATAATAGGGAAAACACACTGGACTAAATTCAAATTCTGTTTATGTTTAAAAGATGATAGACCGGATAAAGAAAATATGGCAGATATATACCATGGAATACTATGCAGCCATAAAAAAGGATGAATTCATGTCCTTTTCAGGGACGTGGATGAAACTGGAAACCATCATTCTCAGCAAACTGACACAAGAACCCAAAACCAAACACTGCATGTTATTACTTATAAGTGGGAGTTGAACAATGAGAACACATGGACACAGGGAGGGGAACATCACAAACGGGGGCCTGTCAGGGGGATGGGGAGCCAGGAGAGGGATAACATTAGGAGAAATACCTAATGTAGATGACGGGGTGATGGATGTAGCAACCATGGTATGTGTATACCTATATAACAAACCTGCATGATCTGCACATGTACCCCAGAACTTAAAGTATTGTATGTATATACATATGGAGGAAAAAAAAATAGCCAGGCGCGATGGCTCGTGCCTGCAGTCCCAGCACTTTGGGAGGCCAAGGCGCGCGGATCACCTGAGGTCTAGAGTTTGAGATCAGCCTGACCAACATGGAGAAGCCCCGTCTCTACTAAAAATACAAAATTAGCTGGGTGTGGTGGTGCATGCCTGTAATCCCAGCTACTCGGTAGGCTGAGGCAGGAGAATTGCTTGAAGCCAGGAGGCAGAGGTTGCGGTAAGCTAAGGTCACGCCACTGCACTCTAGCCTGGTGACAGAGTGAGAGTCTGTCTCGAGTAAAAATAAATAAAAATAATAAGATACCTCCTTAACATTGTTTTATAAGCACATGTGTGCACACACACTTCAGTTCAAAAGTCAGCACTTTCTTCAAGGGAGCGCAGTAGCAGTTAAAATCAGGTATAAGTTAAAGAAGAATGTCCAGTATGGCCTCTGCAATACATGCCTGTGTTGGAGGTAAAAGCCAATGTAATTAGACACAGAAGATCAGACATGAAGAGGTAAAACCATTTCTAGTTGAAGACAATTTGATTATATAATTCCCCAAAATTCATCAGTGGAAAAAACTACTACAGGAATGAATTGCTGGGAGAAATCCATAACGTAGCAGGTGATAAAATCAATGGCCACATAACCTGGCAACATACTGAGACCCTGTCTCTATCCAAAACTAAAAAATTAGGCGAGGTTCGGTCTCTAAAGACCAGACCCTGTCTCTACAAAAATTTAAAAATTAACTGGGTCTGGTGGCATGTGTCTGTAGTCCCAGCTGTTCAGGAGGCTGAGGCAGGAGGATTGCTTGAGCCCAACAATTGGAGGCTGCAGTAAGCCGAGGCAGGAGTCAGCCAAGATCGTATCACTGCATTGCAGCCTGGGTGACAGAGTGAGACCCTCTCTCAAAATAAGTAACTAAATAAATAAGCAAAAAAATAAGTCTTTTTCTAAGTTCTCACCAATATAAAGTCATTGAACTTTGACACTATGTATGTTTAGTTGCTATTTTTGATAATCTCGCTAATGTACTATGTTTTTATCATGTATACATGTGCTAATAAATTAATTTCCTCTATTTGTATGGCATCAGTAGATTTTTGAGGATCGTAGATTTGAAGTGCAGTTTCTGTTTTTCCTTGTGGATTTTTTATTTTGTTTCGAGTCAGGGTCTGGCTCTGTTTCCCAGACTAGAGTGAAGTTGTGTGATCTGGGCTCACTGCAGCATCTGCTTCCTGGGCTCAAGCGATCTTCCCACCTCAGCCTTCCAGGTATCTAGGACTACAGGCACACACCACCACACCCAGCTAATTTTTGTTTTTTGTTTTTTCAGTAGAGATGGGGTGTCACTATGTTGCCCAGGTTGGTCTCGAGTCCTGGGCTCAAGCAATCTTCCTGCCTCACCCTCCCAAAGTGCTGAGATTACAGGTGTGAGCCACCACACCTGGCTGAGAGTTTTTTTAAGCTCAAATTGGACAAGAGGGATATGTATATATATTCATCCATCATATAGAAAAGAATATGTGCTCAGTCCCAGGAACCTTTTCTCTTGAAATAGAAAATGTAATTTTACCTTATTTATATTGTTTTAATTAATGCTCTTTAAAATCTGATTAACTTTTGGAGAGAGTAGTATAGTATAAAACCATTTCTGAGTAGGAGATAGGGAATATAATTTGTATTCCTGAGAGCTAGTGTTAAATTTTTGCAACCCAATGTTGGGCACACCTTTTTTTTTTTAATACTTTAAATTCTGGGGTACATGTGCAGAACATGAAGGTTCGTTACATAGGTATACACATGCCATGGTGATTTGCTGCATCCATCACCCTGTCATCTACATTAGGTATTTCTCCTAATGCTATCCCTGCCCTAGCCCCCCACCCCCTGACAGGCCCCGGTGTCATGTTCCCCTCCCTGTGTCCATATGTACACATTATTCAACACCCACTTATGACTGAGAACATGCGGTGTTTGGTTTTCTGAGTCAGTTTGCTGAGAATGATGGTTTGCAGCTTCAACCATGTCCCCCAAAGGACATGAACTCATCCTTTTTTATGGCTGCATAGTATTCCATGGTATATATGTGCCACATTTTCTTTAGCCAGTCCATCATTGATGGGTATTTGGGTTAGTGTCAAGTCTTTGCTATTGGGAACAGTGCCGCAATAAACATACATGTGCATGTGTCTTTATAATGGAACGATTTATAATCCTTTGGGTATATACCCAGTAATGAGATTGCTGGGTCGAATGGTTATTTCTATTTCTAGATCCTTGAGGAATTGCCACACTGTTTTCCACAATGGTTGAACTAATTGACACTCCCACCAACAGTGTAAAAGCGTTTCTACACCTTTTCAAAAGGAAACACAGTCTGTATGAATTTGATTTTAGTATGGGTCGTAAAGACTTAGGCACTGAACATGGTCTGAGCAGGCTCGCTTTGCTGCCAACCAGCCATTGCGGTGGAAAATCGTACTCCTGGGTACAGCAGCTCTGTCATACTAGCCACTGTGAGGACATATTTGGGAACTGCTCTTTCTTTCTCCTTTGTGCTTATAATTTACTTTTCAATCAGTAAAATATTTGATTAAGTGGAATAATTGCCAGTTAAGCTAATGTTCCTTTGATAATATTTGGGTTATTCTAGGGTTTTAAGTTGAAGTACATCAAGAAACCATTCATAATTGGTGTTCTGTGGTTACAGTCAGGCATATATCATATATGAGCAGGTTTTAAATAAGTGTTATATATTTTGTTCACAGACAGAGCAGAGTAACTTTAATCCACGGAAATGGATCAGACTAGTTTGAGTTTCCTCTTCAAGGAGCGAGGATGTTTAAACAATGATTGTAAGAAGAATGAGCTAAATAAAACTGCCTTTGCACTTTTGTGAAGGATTGCTGTAGTATTCGGCTTGACAGTTTCACTGGGGACTAATTTATTTGGCTTTTCATGTTCATGACAGGGTGCAGTTTATAATAATAAGCAATGGTTAACAGGAATCATTTTATAAGACTCTCTATACTGCTGAGCCTCACCTTGTTCAGATGATCTAAAACTCATGACAATAAGTACTTTAACAAATAATTACATCTCTAATTTTATACTAAATGACATTCTAATGATTGTACCACTGTATTCCAGGCCAGGCAACAGAGTGAGACTCTGTCTCAGTCAATAAATCAGTTAATTAGATCCCAAATTCTACTAGATTATAAAGCAGTGATAGTTTTTAAGTGTTTGAGAATGATGATTACAGAAATTTAAAATTGAGCAAAAAATTTTGCAAAACCAGGAAAGATTTTAGCATCATTACACAAGGCTGAATCTCATGCAATGCCAGGGTTTCATAGGAGCAGTTTTATACAGATGAGGACCATCATTTTATACAGATGTGACAATTGAATTAATATCATGCAATGCTGCCCCTACAAAAGGGACATTCATTAAAAAATAGTAAAAGCCATTCTTATTCAATTATCTGACTGCTGTAAGCATAGTTTTATGGTATTGATCATCATGGACTCTGGATAGAAGCAGCAAGAAGATCTTTAAGATTTGTTTCATCCAATATTTCAATTATTCTGTATTTCTGAGACTGATGCATATTCACGGTACGTATAAAACAGTATTGTTGATTTTTTTTTTTTTTAGGAGACAGAGTTTCACCAGGTTGGCCAGGATGGTCTCGATTTCCTGACCTCTTGATCCATCCGCCTCGGCCTCCCAAAGTGCTAGGGTTACAGGCGTGAGACGCCGTGCCCAGCCCAGTATTGTTGATTTTTATCAGGTTTGCCAAAAAGAAGCTGGCCCCTATAGATAGAACAATATTGAGATCTCTTTCTGTTTCTTTCAATTCTTTGGCATCACTTTAATTAAAAGCATTTCTTCTCATAATGGAGCATGATAGAGCAATACTTTATATTCGGTGACTTCTCATTATTCACCAGCATAAATAATGCATTGAGATATTAATGATGCATAATAGTTGTGATATTCCAGATGAACTGATCTTATTTAAGTGAGAATTTTTGAATAATAAAAATGTCAGTATAAGATAAATGCTAGATGATGTAAGAAAGATTCACTTCATAAAGTATAGGAAACAGCTTAAACAGCAGTTACTTGTTTCTTGACGATTTCCCTAAAAATTAATTGAAATAATAAAAATTATAAGGAAATAAATATTAATATTATTGCTGTTTGCTCTCTCTACTTTATTCATTTTGACTTTTACAGAATTTTGTTTGTGGAAATGAGAGGCAAAAGACCAGTGTGGTTGGGAAACAACATAAATTATCAATAACGATATTTATTTTTCAATATTCTTATGTTTCAGTTATATAATTAGTATTTATTTCCCAATATTTTTAGGGAAAACCAAAGTAGATGGTAAGTGTGGCAGAAGGGAAATATCCTAATATTTTGTGACGATCTTGTCTATGTAGAATAAGTGATTAGATACTTGAACAGAGTTCAGATGGAACAAAAGAGTTATAAGAAAATATTTAACAGTTTTTTTGGCAGATAATTGGACCAGAATGGAACTGCTTGTTAAATTGTGATTTATAACTTATGTGGAAATAATTCTTCTTAGGTTTTTTTTTTTGAAACGGAGTCTCACTCTGTCTTCTAGGCTAGAGTGCAGTGGCACAATCTTGGCTCACTGAAACCTCCAACCTCTGCCTCCTGGGTTCTAGTGATTCTCCTGCCTTAGCCTCCCAAGAAGCTGGGATTACAGGCACATGCTATGATGCCTGGCTAATTTTTGTATTTTTAGTAGAGACGGGGTTTCACCATGTTTTCCAGGCTGGTCTCAAATTCCTGACCTTAGGTGATCTGCCTGCCTTGGCCTCCCAAAGTGCTGAGATTACAGGTGTGAGCCCCCACGCCTGGCCTCTTCTTAGTATTTTTAACATGCATTTATGCTGCTATCCAGTTAGGGAAGAGTGGTGACACAAAGGGCAAAGATGACATCATTGAAATTCCCAAAATAGAAGGCATTTTATGGAATACTTGAATTACATATCTAATTTTATACTAAATTAAATTCCTATGAATAATACAACATCAGTATCTTACCTTATGATACTTTGTGATATGAGCTAAAGGCTCATTCTGGAAATTTTTAAAAGATTTTAAAGAATTCTCATTGTAGCCATAGATGAGCTCCTAATTTCCCATTAAGTTTCTCATAAGATGTAGAAAATGAAGCGAAATCAAAACTTAGGAAAACACTGAAGTCTAAGAGTCTCCACTAATTATAAGACAGAGGGAACCAGTTGGAGAAGACCTACCTGGAATTCTCCTCTTGCACAGTTATATATATACATATGTATATCACAGTTTCTTTACTTGTTGATTGATAGGCATTTTATTTATTTATTTTTTGCAGCTATTATAAAAGGGGTTGAGTTCTTGATTTGATTCTCTGCTTGGTCGCTGTTGGTGTATAGAAGAGCTACTGATTTGTGTACGTTAATCTTGTATCCAGAAAGGTTGCTGAATTCTTTTATCAGTTCTAGGAGCTTTCTGGAGGAGCCCTTAGGGTTTTCAAGGTAAAGGATCACATCATCAGCAGTGACAGTTTGACTTCCTCTTTACTGATTTGGATGCCCTTTATTCTTTCTCTTGTCTGATTGCTCTGATGGCTAGGACTTCTAGTACTACGTTGAAGAAGAGTGGAGCAAGTGTGTATCCCTGTCTTGTTCCAGTTCTCAGAGGGAATGCTTTCAACTGTTTCCCACTCAGTATTATATTGGCTGAGGGTTTGTCATAGATGACTTTTATTACATTAAGGTATGTTCCTTGTATGCCGATTTTGCTGAGAGTTTTAATCATAAAGAGATGCTAGATTTTGTTGAATGCTTTTTCTGCAGCTATTGAGATGATCATGTGATTTTTGTTTTTAATTCTGTTTATGTGGTATATCACATTTATTGACTTGCATATATTAAACCATCCCTGCATCCCTTGTAAAAAAAAAAAAAAACCCACTTGATGATGGTGGATTATCTTTTTGATATGTTATTGGATCTGGTTAGCTAGTATATTGTTAAGGATTTTAGCACTTGTGTTCATCAAGGATATCAGTCTGTAGTTTTTCTCTTTTGATTGTGTCCTTTCCTGGTTTTGGTATTAGGGTGATGCCGGCTTCATAGAATGAATTAGGAAGGTTCCTTCTTTCTCTATCTTACAGAATAGTGTCAAAAAGATTGGTACCAGTTCTTCTTTGAATGTCTGGTAGAATTCTGCAGTGAATCTGCCTGGTCCTGGAGTTTTTTTTTGTTGGTAATTTTTAAATTACTATTTTAATCTCGCTGCCTGTTACCAGCCTGTTCAGGGTATCTAATGGTATCTAATGATCCCTGATATCTAATCAGGGAATTTATTCATCTTTTCCAGGTTTTCTAGTTGTTGTGTGTAAAGGTGTTCATAGTAGTCTTGAATGACCTTTTGTATTTCAGTGGTGTCAGTTGTAATTTGTCTCCTGTTTCATTTCTTAATGAGGTTATTTGGATTTTCTCTCTTATTGGTTAATCTTGTTAACGGTCTATTAATTTTATGTGTCTTTTCAAATAATCAGCTTTTTGTTTCTTTTATCTTTTGTATTTTTTTGGCTTCGATTTCCTTGAGTTCTGCTCTGATCTTGGTGATTTCCTTTCTTCTGCTGGGTTTGGGTTTGGTTTGTTCTTGTTTCTCTAGTTCCTTGAGATGTGACCTTAGAATGTCAGTGAGTGCTCTGTCAGTATTTTTGATGTACGCATTTAGGGCTATGAACTTTTGTCTTAGCACCACCTTTGCTGTATCCCAGAGGTTTTGATAGGTTCTGACATTATTGTTGTTCGATTCGGATGATTTTTTAATTTCCATCTTGATTTCGTTTTTGACCCAGTGCTCATTCAGCAGCAGGCTATTTAATTTCCATGTATTTGGATGGTTTTGAAAGTTCTTTTTGAAGTTGATTTCCAGTTTTATGCCACTGTGGTCTGAGAGACTGCTTGATATAATTTCAGTTTTCTTAAACTTATTGAGGCTTGCTTTATGCCTTATCATAGGGTCTATCTTGGAGAAAGTTCTGTGTACTTTTAATAGAATGTGTTTTCTTCAGTTGTTAGATGAAATGTTCTGTATATATCTGTTAAGTCCATTTGTTCCAAGGTATAGTTTAAATCCATTGTTTCTTTGTTGACTTTCTCTCTTGATGATCTACCTGTCTAGTGCTCTCAGTGGAGTATTGAAGTCTCCCATTACTATTGTGTTGCTGTCTGTCTCATTTCTTAAGTCTGTTAGTAACTGTTTTATAAATTAGGGAGCGCCAGTGTTAGGTGCATATATGTTTAGGATTGTGATATTTGCCTGTTGGACAAGGCCTTTTACCATTATGTCATGTCCCTCTTTGTCGCTTTTAACTGCTGTTGAAAGTTTGTTTTGCCTGATATAAGCATAGCTACCCTTGCTCACTTTTGGTGTCCATGTGCATGAAATGCCTTTTTCCACCCCTTTAAGTTTATGTGAGTCCTTAAGTGTCACCTGAGTCTCCTGAAGGCAGCAGATGATTGGTGAGTTCTTATCCGTTCTGTGGTTCTGTATCTTCTAAGTGGAACATATAGGCCATTTACATTCAATGTTAGTATTGAAATGTGACATCCTGTTGCATTCATCATGCTCTCTGTTGCCTGCGCACTTTGGGTTTTTGTTTGTTTCTGCTTTTTAGCTTATATTTTTGTTGTAGAGGTCCCGTGTGAATAATGCTTTAAAGAGGTTCTGTTTTGATGTGTTTCCAGGATTCATCTCAACATTCAGAGCTCCTTTGGTGGTGGCTTAGTAATGGTAAATTCTCTCAGCATTTGTTTGTCTGAAAAAGACAGTATCTTTCCTTCATGCACAATGCTTAGTTTTGCTAGATACAAAATTCTTGGCTATTTGAGGAGGCTGGAGATAGGGCCCCAATCGCTTCTAGCTTGTAGTGTTTCTGCTCAGATATCTGCTCTTAATCTGACAGGCTTTCCTTTATAAGTTACCTGGTGCTTTTGCCTGACAGTTCTTAAGACTCTTTCCTTCGTCTTAACTTTGGATAACCTGATGACAATGTAGCTAGGTGAAGATCTCTTTGTGATGAAATTCCTGGGTGTTCTTTGTGCTTCTTGTATTTGGATATGCAGGTCTCTAACAGGGTCAGGGAAGTTTTCCTCAATTATTCCCCCAAGTATGTTTTCCAAGCTTTTCGAATTCTCTTCTTCCTCAGGAATACTAATTATTCTTAGGTTTGGTCGTTTTACATAATCCCAGACTTCTTGGAGGCTTTGTTCATATTTTCTTATTCTTTTTTGTCTTTGTTGGATTGAGTTTATTTGAAGACCTTGTCTTCCAGCTCTGAATTTCTTTCTTCTACTTGTTCAATTTGCATTTCTAAAAGTGCATCCAAAGTTTCCTGAATGTTTTATTGTTTTTCCTTTAAGGTATCTATTTCCTTGAATAGATAACTTTCTTCCTTCACTTCTTGTATCATTTTTTTGATTTCCTTCCATTGGGCTTCGTCTTTCTCTGGTCCCTCTTTGATTAATAACTAACCTCTTGAATTGTTTTTCAGGTAAATCAAGGATTTCTTCTTGGTTTGGATCCATTGCTGATGAACGAGTGTGAATTTTTGGGGTGTTGAATAGCCTTGTTTTGTCATATTACCAGGGTTGGTTTTCTGGTTCTTTCTCATTTGGGTAAGCTCTGTTAGAAGGAAGATCTAGGGCTGAAGGCTGTTGTTCAGATTCTTTTATTCCGCATGGTGTTCCCTTGATATAGTACTTTCCCCCTTTTCCTATGGATGTGGCTTCCTGTGAACCGAATGCAGTGATTATTGTCTGTCTTTTGGGTCTAGCCATCTGGCGAGTCTACCCGGCTCCAGGCTGGTACTGGGGGTTGTCTGCACAGAGTCCTGTGATGTGAACCATCTATGGGTCTCTCCGCTGTGGATACAAGTGCCTGTTCTGGTGGAGGTGGAGGGAATGTGCAGTGACTCCATGACAGTCTTAGCTGTGGTGGTTCAATGTGCTACTTTTGTGCTGGTTGGCCTCCTGCTAGGAGGTGACACTTTCCAGAGAGCATGAGCTATGGTAGTATGGGGAGGAACTGGCAGTGGGCAGGGCCCTAGAGCTCCCAAGATTATATGCCCTTGGTCTTCCACTACCAGGGTGGATAGAGAAGGACCATCAGGTGGGGGCAGGGCTAGGCATGTCTGAGCTCAGACTCTCCTTGGGTGGGTCCTGCTGTGGCTGCTCTGGGGGATGGGGGTGAGATTCCCAGGTCACTGGAGTTGAGTAACCTAGATGATTATGGCTGCCTCTGCTGAGTCATGCAGGTTGTCAGAGAAGGAGGGGAAAGCCAGCAGTCACAGGCCTCACCTAGCTCCCATGCAAACTGAAGGGCTGGTCTCACTCCCACCATGCCTCCCCCCTCAACAGCCCTGAGTCTGTTTCCAGGCAGAGGGTGTGGTGGGTTTTGAACATGTACTCCAGGCTACTCACCTCCCAGCTGCAAAACAAAAGGGCTGGGTTCTTCCGCTGCCTGTGGAGTCCGTATAGTAGGTTTGCATCCTCCCCTGAGTTCTGGCCGGAGACTTCTCACCCCATTCAAATTGTTACAAAATTCAGCTAGAGATTTCCTTCTGCCTGTGGAGTTTTACCCCATGCTCCTCTCCCATTGGATCCCTGTGGTGCCAGGCAGGAATGGTGGCCTGCTAGGGGACCCAGCGAGCTCCCAGGGCCTTTCTGCTGCTTCCTGTACCCTTTAATGTTGCTCAGCTCTCCAGATTGACTCAGCTTCAGGTAAAGTCAGAAAATTCTCCTGCAAACAGACCTTCAGCTTCTCCAGTGGGGATTTGTGTTCAGGAGAGGAGGATCTCCCTTTCCCACTTCCGTGGTTGGGGTACTTACATTTTTGGGGGGGCTCCTGGGTCCTGCAGGAGCAGTCCATTTCCTTCAGAGGGTCTCTGGATCCTCTCAGGATTGCCGGTTTGTTCTTGCAGTCAATCTGGGCCTGAAATTCACAATGTGGGCCCCCACATACTGCTCTGTCTGGAGCTGCAATCTAGTCCTGCCTCACAACCACTATGATGACCCTCTGATTTACTACTTTGTATTAGTCCATACTCATGCTGCTAATAAAGACATGCCTAAGACTGGGTAATTTATAAAGGAAAGAGGTTTAGTGGACTCACAGTTCCACCGGGCTGCGGAGGCCTCAGGAAACTTAAAGTCATAGCAGAAGGGAACACAAACGTGTCCTTCCTCACATGATGGCAGCAAGGAGAAGTGCTGCGCACAGAGAAAAGGCCCTTAGAAAACCATCAGATCTTGTGAGAGCTCACTCACTATCACCAGAACAGCAGCCTGGGGGTAGTCACGCCCATGATTCAATTACTTCCCACTGGGTTACTCCCATCACATGTGGAGATAATGGGAACTACAATTTAAAATGAGATTTGGGTGGGGACACAGCCAAACCATATCGTACTTTATTTAAGGGGTTCATTTTTGTTAGCATGCTTATACGTAATTTAAAAATTCAGATGCTTTACAAGAAAGTCATTAAATATGTAAATAATTATTAATAAATTTGGTACAGAAGGAAATGCTAAGTTTTTTGTCACATAACTTTCTAATACTTTAGCATAAAACTGTTTTAGTTGCATGTGTTTTTTACAGTAAGTAATATAGAACTTAAAATTGTATTTCAATGCAAATGGTGGTTGCTTTGGAAAACAGTTTGGCAGTTTTATAAAATTAAACATACACTTACAATACAGCATAGTGGCCTACTCCTGGTTATTTACCCAACAGTTATTTATCCCTGTTTCTACCCAGAGTCTTGTACTCATATGTTTGGAGCAGTTTTACTTACAATAGCCTAAAACTGAAAATGACCAAAAGTTCCATCACCTGATAAAGGGATAGTATGTGGTAACAAAAAGAATGAACTATTAATATGTGCAACAATGTGGATGCAACTCAAAATCCTTAAGCAAAGTGACAGACGCAGGGCATTAAAGATTGAATACCAAATGATCCCATTTATGTGAGATGGTAGAAAGGCAAAGCTAGAGTGACTAAAAGCAGATGAGTGGTTGGCAAGGGCCGGAGGAAGTAGGTGGGAATTTACTGCAGAGACATGCAAATGTTTCTATTCCATAAAATAGATGGAAATGTCCTATTTTGTGATTGTGGTGATGATTAGATGATTGTAGAAAAGCATTAAAACTCATCAAGTTGTATACTTATAAGTGGTAAGTTTCATTGCATGTGAATTATACCTCAATAAAGCTGATTTTTTTAAAGTTCCCCAAAGTACCAGCCACAAAACAAAGTGAAGATATATTTGACTAAATTAAAATTAAAGACTTCCGAATATCTACAAACACCATAATATGTAAAGCAAATAAATAAAACAGAGCAACATAAAAACTCCACTCCTACCACCAACAAAATTATAAACCTCAGATTGGGAGAAGATATTTTTAACATGTAAATATAAGTGGATAAAATTTTACTCTCCAAAATTATAAAGGTCTACTACCAATCAATAATCAATAAGAAAGAAAGACTATCCTAGTAGGAAAATGTTCAATATATTTGAAGAAATACTTCATGGAAAAGAGAACTCAGATGGCTTTCAAATATTTTAAAAGATGTTCAATATTATTAGTTATAAGGAATGCACAAATTAAAGTCACATTCAAATTCTCATGCATGAAATTGGCAAAAGCTTTCGAATTTGACAATTGTAAAATGGTGGCAAAGATGTGAACCAATTAAAAATTCTCATACATTTCTGTTAGAAATGTAAATTGATATTACCTCTTTAAAAAGCAATGTGATTATACCTACTAATGTTTAAGATGGTCATAACTGGGACCCAGCAAATTCATTCCAAGAAATATACATAGCCTAGACCCACTCTTGCACTTGGGCCCATGAAAACATGTACATACATATTTATGTCAATGTTATTTTTGTAATGGCAAAAACAAGCAAAAGATCACTATACATCTATGAGAAGAGTGAAAATCCAAAACTCGGACAACCACCAATGCTGGCGGGAATGAGGAGCAACAGGAATTCTCATTCATTCTTGATGGGAATGCAAGTGGAACAGCCACTTTGGAAGATAGCGTGGCGGTTTCTTACGTAGTTTTTACAAAGTAAAAAACCACACTTTTACAGTGCAGTCCAGCAATCACAGTCCTTGGTATTTACCCAAATGAGTAAAATCTTACATCCCCACAAAAACCTGCACACAGACGTTTATAGCAGCTTTGTTTATAATTGCCAAAACGTGAAAGCAACCAAGATGTCCATCAGTAGGTGAACAAATAAATAAACTGGTGCATCCAGACAATGGGATATTATTCAGTGATAAAAAGAAATGAGCTCTCAATTATTAAAAAGACATGGAGGAACCTTAAATGCGTGTTACTAAATAAAGGAAGCCAATCTGAAAAAGGCTACACAATGTGACATTCTGGCAAAGACAAATCTACGGAGATAGTAAAGAGATCAGAGGTTGCCAGGGATAGGGGGCAGGGAGGGATGAATAGGTAAGCCCAGGGTATTTTTAGTGCAGTGAAACTATTTTGTAAGATACTATAGTGTGGTTACATGTCATTATAAATTTCTCAAAATCCATCAAATATCTAACACAAAGGGTTAGCTCCAGTGTAAACGATACACTTTGGATACCTGAATGTAGGTTCATCAGTTGTAACAGAGGTATCACTTTGATGAAGGATACTGATAGTGGGGGGAGGCTGTGCATAGGTAGGGGCAGAGGTATGTAGGAACTCTCTGTACCCTCCTACTTTTGCCGTGAACCTAAAACTGCTGTTAAAAAAAAAAATTCTGTTTGAAGCACAAACCAGCCTACCAACCAACAAGAGATCCCTAAATGTTCAGCAGGAGAGAAATTGATGAAGCATAGTGTATTCAAGCAATGTTATACTGTATATACAGTGAAACTATAAACACACATATCAACAAGAATCAATTCCAGGAATGTAATATTCTGCAAAACTGAAATTGCCTTTGGATGTAGGTGAATTGCAGATGAACAGTGTGATACCATTTATATCATGTTGCAAATTAAAATTTGCAAAATAGGTACAAAATGTTAGAATACATATATGTGTTCTACAGGAAAATTCTAAGAAAGTACATATTAATGAGAAACACTAAATTACTAAATTCAGTAGTGGCTTCTACTTCAAGAAAACAGGCAGAAGGAAATCAGGCCTGGGTACCTGCTGAGCTTTGATTGTGTATGTGTTAGAATGTTGGTATTTATCTTAGAATTTTTATATATTTTGTATTTATGAAGTACTCTATTAGAATATAGCCATGGAAAATGATGCTTGATTTGTAGCCAGAATATTTTAATAAGAAGCAGCAAACACTCAGGAAAATAATCTGGGAAGTTTTTGATGCTGTGGGTAATAATTTTTTGTCTTGTGAGAATTACATTTTCAAGGTTATGCATCGAAATTCTGCAGAAGAAATTGCTTTTTTAGATTTTATTGTAACCCAAGGTTTGTGTTGGGGGAAGGTAGTCAAGCTGGTGAATAGGAATGCTGGAGAGGAGAAGAGCTGAGAATATTTGTATGAGATAACTATACTGCAACTCTGGATATGACCGATCTGCAGTTTGCATTTATTGTCTGGCCACTATTTACTAAAGTCTTTTAGTTATAAGCCTCCATTTGCATAAAACTTATGCTCAAAGTCAGAGTTCCAGAGTTCTGAAAAGAAAAAAAAAAGGACAGTGTTTTTTTTCCTCTCGTCTCTCTCACACACCACTCAACACAATAATTCTGATAGATGTGTGGGGGTTTATCTCCACACACCAAGCAGTTCTCCAGCAATACTAATTGAATGTTCTGTAATTTAACTCAGTTTTGACATTGTCTACCTGGAGATAGCATCAGATTCCACAGATTGACCCCTTAGCCACACGAGACTGCCCTCTACTTCAATTTAATTTTTCTTTTATTGGGTTGGGGGTTGGAGTCTCACTCTGTTTCCCAGGCTAGAGTACAGTGACACAGTCTCAGTTCGGCTTAATGCAAGCTCCACCTCCTGAGTTCAAGATTCTTATGTCTCAGCCTCCCAAGTAGCTGGGACTATAGGCAAGTGTCACCATGATGGGCTAATTTTTGTATTTTTAATAGAGATGGGGTTTCACCATGTTGGCCAGGCTGGTCTCGAACTCCTGGCCTCAAGTGGTCTGCCTGCCTCAGCCTCCCAAAATGCTGAAATTATAGGCGTGAGTCACCGCACCCTACCTGTCCCTACCTCACATTACAGTCGCAAGTAGTAGATTGTCATCTTTGCTTCTGTCTCACTGATTTAATTCAGGGATTCCCATGATCCTCCCCTCATGATAGAGCAGCTCACGTAACTTTACTGATGTTTACCCATTTATTATAAAGAAGAGTACAAAACATACAGATGAACACAAAGATGGAAAAGATACCTAGGGCAGGGAATGTGGGAAGAGGCATGGAACTCCCATGTCTTGTCCAGCACATTACCCTCCAGACACCTAGTTTTAGTTTAGCAACCTTGCTTTAATTCCAACTTCTATCTTTTTGGGTTTTTAAGGAGGCTCCATTTTGTAGGCATGGTTGATTACGTTGCTGGCCACTGGAAATCAATTCAACCTTCAGTCCCTCTATCCTCCGTGGAGGTCGAGGGTGGAGTGTTTTGGAGGAAGGCTGAAAGTTCTGACCCCCACCACGTTGTTGGTTTCCCTGGCAACCAGCCAATCTCCCCAGGCTATCCAGGAGCCTACCAAGAGTCACTTTATTTGAACAAAAGATGATATTGTTACCTCGGAAATTGCAAGGGATTTTAGGAGCTCTGTGTCAGGAACTAGGGTCAAAGACCAAATATCAGAACAGATATTGTCTGTATTCTCCTTGAAATTCTATCTATAAGGATATTAGGAGCTGTCTCAGGAACTGGGGAAGTGAGCAAATATACAGTTCTTATCATATCACAATATCACAAGAGTTAATCCAGTCTCCTATGTTCATGGAGACATTGACCCTGTGCTTGGCATTCCTTTCTAATCTTCCTAGACACGGCCACTCAATATTTTAAAAAGGCATTGTTCTAGGTAGCTACTACCCATCAGTAGTACCTGAAATAAAATTGATTTGCTATCCTGATCTATTCAGGATATGATAAATTATGCTTTGATATGAAAAAAAAAATAAATGCCCAAATCTCAGTGGCTTTCAAAATAGTGGCTTTAATTCATGTACATGCTATACATCTAATGCTAGTTTTGGGGCTCTGTTCCAGGTGGTCATTCAGGAACACCAGTTGACTAATGCTTCCTGTCTACAATAGCTTCAGTTACCATGGCAGGGGAAGAAAGACATCTAAGAACGAACTTTGTGTGTTTTGTGTGTGTGTGTGTGCTTTGGTCCCAAGGAAACACACTCTACTTTTGCTCATGGCTAATTGGTAAAAGCTAATAGATTTAATTACAAGAAAGCTGGGAAATTTGAGGACTCGCATGTCTATTCAGTTAGTAGTATGTGTGTCCGTTTTAGCAAGTAGTGGCAGTATCTGCTGGGCTGGAACTGTAGATTAAGCTTACTACTATTTAGAGGGGCTTGACCAAAGGAAATGTATTAGGTAAAGGGAAGGATACCATATAACAGTGTCATATGTATATATAATAGAATGTAGGAAATTTAGAATAATGAAGGTTTTTGAAGATCCCTTGGCTCAGTCATTTAGTTTGACAGATGAACAAAGAGAATCCTAGTGACTTACTCAAAGTCAAACATATATTTAGTAGCAGTGTTGGGCCTAGATTAAAAAGGAAAGCAAACTATCACTATATATAGACAGTATGATAATATACAATATAATTGTCGAAGGGAATCGCAGATTAGTTGTTAGAATTAATAACATAATTCAGCAAAGTTGCTGGGTGCAAAACTAATATACAGTACCAGTATTGCAACCCAGATTCCAGCAATAACTAATGACAAAATTTAGTAAAAAAAACTTATTCACAGTAACACAGATATTATAAGACTTAGGGAACCAAATGTGACAAAGGATGTATAAGATCTTGATGAAAATACCAATGTTGCTGGCTGACGTGAGGGAAGACCGGAATATAAGAGTGCACAATTGGTCCTCTATATCTCTGAATTCCTTGTATCTCTTGAGTTCCACATTCATGGATTCAACCAATCTAGGATGGAAAATATTTGGAAACAAACAAAAAACAGTACAACAATAAAAAATAACATTACAGATATCATATCTATTTAAAAAGTACCAGAGGATATTAAAATGATAAAAAGAATGGAAAACAGATTCTATACATTGGTCACATAAAAAAAGCAAATTACAGTTTTGAATTTGCTTTGTTTTGCAAAAAGAATCACTCCAATAGCATTAGAAACACCAAAATGGTTTTTATGCCCACGGAAGCACTTACAGCGTTTGTGTCCATGGGTCATTTTTAGCCTAATGCCTCAGTTTCTCATTATCTTCAACTGGAGAATATGTGAGGTAATGATACTTACCTTTTGGTGTTATTATAATGACTATATGAGATAAAGGATTGAACAATCCCCTGTGTGTAAGTGCACAGTAAATGTCACCAGTTGTTTTTAGTGTTTACCATTATTTCTGTTACTGCTAATTAGAATGCCAATCAGTTGTTTTCCTTTAGTACAGAAAATTAGGTGTGAATAGAATCTAATAATGATTTTGGATAGATTTTCAGAAGAGTTCCTCAGAAATCATAGACAACACAAACAAATGGAAACACAGCCCATACTCATGGAAGGACAGAATCAACATTGTGAAAATGACCATACTTTCTAAAGCAATCCATAAATTCAGTGTAATTCCCATCAAAATACCACCATCAGAACTAGAAAAAACAATCCTAAAATTAACATAGAAATTAAAAAGGGTCTGCATAAGACTAAGCAAAAAACAAATTTGGAGGCATCACATTACTGAAATTCAAGCTATACTACAAAGCCATAGTCACAAAATCAGCATAGTACTGGTATAAAAATAGGCACATAGACCAATGGAACAGAACAGAGAACCCAGAAATGAAGCCAAATACTTAGAGCCAACTCATCTTTGACAAAGCAAACAAAAAAAATCAAGTCGGGAAAGGACACCCTATTCAGCAAATGGTGCTGGGATAATTGAAAAGCCACATGTAAAGAATGAAACTGGATGCTCATCTCTCACCCTATACAAAAGCAAGTCAAGATGAATCAGGGACTTAAAACTGAAGACCTGAACATACAGATTCTAGAAGATAACATCGGAAAAACCCTTCTAGACATTGGCTTTGACAAAGACATCATGACTAAGAACCCAAAAGCAAATGCAACAGAAACAAAGATAAATAGATGGGACTTCATTAAACTAAAAGGCTTCTGCGCAGCAAAAGAAATAATCAGCAGTGTTAACAGATAACCCACAGAGTAGGAGAAGGTCTTCACAATCTACATGTCTGACAAAGGACTAATATCCACAATCTACAAGGAACTCAAATCAGCAAGGAAAAAACAATCCCGTCAAAAAGTGGGCTAAGGACATGAATGGATGATTCTCAAAAGAAGATAAATAAATGTCTAACAAACAAATGGAAAAATGCTCAATATCACTTCTTATTAGGGAAATACAAATCAAAACCACTATGCAACACCACCTCACTCCTGCAAGAATGGCCATAATCAAAAGTTCAATAAAAAATAGATGTTGGTGTGGATGTGGTGAGAAGGGAACACTTTTACACTGTTGGTGGGAATGTAAACTAGTACAACTACTGGGAAAACAGTGTGGAGGTGCCTTAAAGAACTAAAAGTAGCTGCTTGATTCAGCACTAGGTATCTACCGAGGGTAAAAGAAGTCAGTATGTGAAAAAGGCACTTGCACACGCATGTTTATAGAAGCACAATTCGCCGATGTAAAAATATGGAACCAGCCCAAATACCCATCAGTCATCAAGTTGTAAAAGAAATTGTGGTATGTATACATACACACACACCCACCCACACACCCACCATGGAATACTATGCAGCCATAAAAAGGAATGAAATAATGGCATTCACAGGAACATGGATAGAATTGGAGACTATTATTCTAAGTGCGGTAACTCAGGAATGGAAAACCAAACATTACATGTTTTCACTTGTAAGCGGGAGCTAAGCCACGAGGCCACAAAGGCATAAAAATAATACATTGGACTTTGGGGACTTGGGGGAAAGGGTGGGAGGGGGGTGAGGGATAAAAGACTACACACTGTGTACAATGTACACTGCTTAGGTGATGAATGCACCAAAATCGCGGAAATAAAAAAATTCAAAAGTTTCTTTCTCTTAAACTTAATTAAGAGTCAGAATAATCTATAAATGACATTGGCAGATTTTTAATTTTTGGAATTAAGAGAGTTTCTCTTGGACTGTTTGGAAATTTACTGATTTTACACTGGAAAGAAGTACTTTATTTCTCTAGGCTTATATCCCTGTCTCTTAAAAATTCTAAATATGTTCATGAAAAATTCTAAATATGTTGGATAATTTGTTAAAATTGTACACTTAGAAAGTTTTAGGCTCTAGGCATCAGAGGATATGTGACATGATCCTAGTATCATTTAACCTATATTTATTAAGTAGTAAGTTTTAGGTTCTTCGGAAAATATGATAAATGAATTCTGCCTAGTGTTCTAGATCTTTTACTGCCTGATATGGAGGCAGGAAATAAGTATTTGTCTACATATCATAAGTTCAGTCTAGGGCTCAGCACAAGATGCTAATGGAGCCCACAGAAAGGTTACCTTGTTCAATTTTGCGCTTTCAGGGAAAGTGATGCCTAAGTCAAGCCCTGAAAAATGAGTGAAGTTATTTGTGAGAAGAACCTAGGAATTACTAGACCATGGTTACACAAAGAGCGTACATATTATAGCGACACAGAAGATAGGTCAGCCTCTCAGAAGGGAATGAAGCATGTATGGGTTTAAGTTATCTTTGGGTGTGTTATCCTTTGAGAAAACACAAACGTAGTAATAGGTTCGCTCCTCATTAATACAGAACTTGCCTGTTTCGTGAGATGTACTTTCAAGGTTTCAAGTTTTAAGTCAGATTTCTAAGGATAATTGAATATTTGGAAGAATTTCTGGATGGAATCAAATTTTGAGACATGACTTTTAGAATATTGACTTGTTCTATCCATTGAATGTATCACATTTCATTGTTATTTACTCAGGAGTTGACTGCTTGCATTGAATGTTTGCCAGTTTTAGTGAATAAAAGGTGATTGGTAGTAAGTTGATAAGCAATAAGTTAAAAAATTTAAAATCAGTGAGTTAATAAGTTTACTGCTATAACATGATTATGGCTCTCCTGATGTGTATAAAAACAGGAAAGAATGAACACTGCATTCTAAAAACTTGAATTCCAGTTTATGTTTACATGTTTTGGTTAAACGTTGGTTTAGACAGACTAGTCTAGTACTCAATAGTTATTTTTTTCTGATCCTCTCTTTCCTTCCATCCTCCACCCTCAAGTAGCCCCCGTGTCTGTTCCCCTCTTCATGTCCATGTGGAAAGCAGTGTGGCGATTCCTCAAAGTGCTAAAATCGGAACTACCATTTGACCCAGCAATCCCATTACTGGGTATGTACACAGAGGAACATACATTATTCTTCTGTAAAGACACATGCACATGAATGTTCACTGCAGCACTATTCACAATAGCAAAGACATGGAATCAATATATATGCCCATCAGTCACAGATTGGATAACGAAAATGTGGTACACACACCATGGGATACTATGCAGACATAAAAAAGAACAAGATCATGTCTTTTGTGAGAGCGTGGATGGAGCTGGAGGCCATTATCCTTGACAAACTAATGCAGGAACAGAAAACCAAACACCACATGTTCTCACTTGTAAGTGGGAGCTAGATGTGGAGATTCTCTTGAATAGTTTTTCATTAGTTCTAATGAAAATAGTTATAAAAAATTTTCAGACCCATCAGGGTAAATAAGAGAGGTTTTTAAGGGATGTTTCTAACCTTTTTACTTACTTATTTAAATAACGTTTCATGAGTAAAAAGTGAGCTGACTTAAAATATAAAAATGATTTATTTAGTTGGATCAAACTGAGGGACAATGAATGTTTAAAGTATATAATGGGCAGCTGATCAGAAAAACTGAGTGTGTTAAGGAAGACTTCTAAGGCAGTATATGTTGTTATTTGCTTTAAATTGAGAGGCAGGCATATCAGTTGGCAACATAGTCTTTGTATTGAGTTCAAGAAATGAGGTAGAGCATAATAGAACCTTTTGAAATATGGAGGCCTTTTTAATGTCAAAAACATTCTGGACTCTAATATTGTTGTAGTTGTTTATTTGGTGTCTGTTTGTTGAGAAAATGGAAAATGACTAAAAATACTATAAATTCAGAAACACTGCTACATATTTAAGTAAAATATTTTGTTTGATTAATCAAATACATTTTAAAATTGTACTTGCAATTGCAAATATATGTGTGTGTATATATGTGTGTGTATACACGCACATATACATATATTTTCAAAATATGTAAATTATTTGGTATATAGACAATGCTTCTGGAGTATATGGTGGTTTCACTGATTGTTTTTTATAACACCCAACCCCCTGGCCCAAAGGTATTAGGGACTGCAAGAAGGGTTGTTTAACTAGGGCACAAAGTCTTCGTGAGGGGAGTTAGTGAAATAATCTTAATGGGTACAGTTTTTTGGGGGGAGGGGAATAAGGGAGTGATAAAAATAAAATGATGTTTGAGAAATTGTACTTATAGGCCAGGTGTGGTGACTCACGCCTGTAATCCTAGCAGTTGGGGAGATTGAGGTGGAAGGATTGCTTGAGGCCAGCAGTTTGATACTAACCTGGGTAACATGGAAAAACCCTGTCTCTACAAAGAGTAGAAAAAAATTAGCGGGGCGGGGTGGTGTGTGCCTGTAGTCCTAGTGATTCAGGAGGCTTATTTGGGAAGATAGCTTAAGTCTAGGAATTTGAGAATTTGAACCTGTAATGAGCTGTGATGGTTCCACTGCACGCCAGCCTGGGTGAAAGAGACCCTGTCCAAAAAAAAAAAAGAAAGAAAGAAAGAGGAAGAAGAAGAAGGAAGAAGAAGAACAACAAATTGTACTTCAGTGTTTGGAACAAAAATGAATGAGGAAAGTCAGAAGGAGAAAGGATTACTTTTTGTAGTAATTTTAATCATAATGCAATGAAAAATCTGATCTAGATTGGTACAAAAGGGAAGGGGCCCAGGAAATTTGGGGACAAAGCTATAGGAGTCCTTGGTGGTATTTTGCACATTGCTGGTAAAATTCAGATTAACTTCCTTAAATCTGGAGTAACATAAAATATGTTACTTGAGACAACTTAAAAAGACATTGAAATGTTGGTTATCTGCATTTCTATTAATTACTGAAAATACAACAATTCAGAATGTCTAATTAATGCTATGTAGGATTTATAGGTACTATAAAGTTCTGGAATATTTTAAACATTGTAATAGGATCTTTTAATATTTTTACTGCTAGAATTTCTATGAAAATTGTCTAAAATGAATAGATTTAACTGAGATCTTTTAATATATGTGATAATTTTCTATGAAAAGGAAAAAACCCATTGCCGTAAAATTCATACAGGTTTAGTTTGTGTTTAAAATATATTTGTTATATTCACACAGTATATGACTATGTGCTAAGCAATGTCAAAGCTATGAGGACAGAGCAGTTATGGAGACAGAGGTTCAGCTCATGGATATTTCATTCTAGTGGATGAAGACAGGAAATAAACAGTTTAGCTACTAATTAGTGATACATGTCATAGAGATAATTAAGTAAGGTGGTAGTAAATGACAGACGGGTATGTTATATTGGATTGGTTTGTTGTAGAAGGCCTCTTTGATTGCTGAATAGCCAGAAGGAACCAGCCATTGGATGTTTAGAGAGAGGAACATTGAACTTATTTAGAAGATAGTGCAAAGACACTAATGTGAGAATGAGTGTAGGCTGATCAAAGACAGAAGCCAGTATGGTTGAAGTCCAGCAGGTGAAGGGGGTAAGTGATATGACATATGACATGAAAGAGATAGTTGGGGGCTGATTATCGGGGGCCTTTATTTTAAATTCAGTGGAAAACAAGAACTTTGGATTTTATTTTAAATTCAGTGGAAAGTTGTTGGATTTAGTGTATTAAAGGATTTGAATGATGTTTCTAAATAATTTTACTCTATGAAGAGGGGACTGAAGAAGATAAGAGATGAGAGTAACTCAATAGGGATGGTAGCAAAGAAATACTTTGATTCAGAAGTTTCGTCAGATTGGATTTGAGAGGTAAGAGATGAAAGGTTGTTAGATTTGAGGATGTTGAGGTGAGGAAGGCAGCAGGCATAGAGAAAGGCAGGCTTAAGAGTTCTGTTTTGATTGTGTTAGGTTGGAGTGAAGATGTCAAGTAAGCAGCTTGATGTTAGCCTGGAGTCTAAGGAGTGGTCAGGGCTGGTGACTCAGATGTGAGAGTCATTGGGTTATATTACGATATTTAAAACCACCGGTTGGCATGAGAATCACCTGCAGGAATATGTAGTTACAGAAGACAAAGGGGACCAGGTCAAGCGCTTCCAGCATTTAGAGACAGATCACGGGAGAATGACCCAGCAAAGCAGACACTTTTTTGAGTCTTCTAAAGAGATAAAAATCTTTCTTGCAATCCTTACTGTCGAAATAAACTGGAACAATGGACTATTCTTTTAATAGTACATTAGCACATATTTGTTTAATGTACAAAGCCATTGGGCACTAAAGTGTAAATTCTGTATGCAGTTGTATTTTAGTGGTAACTATATTTCATTGCCGCAAAAGTTGAAATGCATATGATAAACACAAAAAGCAAAATCACTGTTTTGGAAATGACTTAACAGATGAACATACCTGGAGAAAATCAGGGACGTAAAAGGAATAAAACAGTTGTCAAAAAAGCAAATGATAAAAGTACAATTATAGTTATAGTCTTATTTCTTATGTGGAAGCAGAAGAAAAAATTAATAGAGAACTCCATCACAGAAATAGAAAGACATGCAAGGGCGAAGATTGATTTATGAAGAAAAGGAGGGAAAGAATAAAATAAAACCAAGCCATGAGCTGATCCATGAATTTATATATTTATAAGGAAAGGTGATCTTTATGCTCTACTATAACAAACTGCAGGAACAGATAAGGTGTACACTCTTCAGTGTGTTTAACAGGAGTAATGACTTCTATGAAAATTAAAGTCGTCTGCCATTTTTGTAATACCCTACCCACAGAAAAGAAAGGTAAAGGTGGGTATTGGACTTAAAGACTTCAGTACATCTTTAAAACTCAGGAACAATAGCTATTTCAAACAGTTTAAAAACATTTTAGTGGAACTACATCAGTTGGGAGCATAACATGATGGTTTCATTTAAAATAAGTTTGAATAATATTTAGGCGTTGAAGTCTTCCCAATTTCTAAAAAGTACTCTGGAACTCATATTGGGAGTTTCACTGTAAAAGAGTATTCCTAATATATTGGGAACACTCACATATAAGTTCAGTGATTGACTTCTTTTAACAGGCCGTGCTTTGTCTTGGCATAATTTTGAGACACAGGATCTTGCTCTTTTGCCCGGGCAGGAATGCAGTAGCACAATTGTAACTCACTGTGGCCTCGGTTTCCCGACCACAGGTGATTCTCCTACATCAGCCTCTCAAGTAGCTGGGACTACAATCATACGCTACCGTGCCTGGCTAATTTTTTGTATTTTTTTGTAGAGATGGGATTTTGCCATGTTTCCCTGGCTGCTCTTGAACAGCTGAGCTCAAGCAATCAGGCCACCTCACCTCTCAAAATTCTGGGATTATAGGTATGAGCTACAGTGCTTAGCCATAACTTAAAAAAACATCACAGTGATGCTACTGAGGAATGGGAATCATTTGTTCCTTCAGAAACAGGTTACACTATTCTCTTAACCAAGCACATTATTCTTTGTCATAATCGCGCATTCATCACTCAACCATGGGTTCACATTCTCATTCATCAGCTCTCCCATCACCTGGATGCAGACATTGTGCTTGGTGCTGGCATAGGAAGATTAAGATGCAGTTTCTGAATTCAGGAGGGTGGAGTTTCATGCATGGACTGTATAATCCAAGGATGGCCTGCAAGACCATTCTTTGGTGTTATATCCAAAATTATTTATCCGCATAAAGATTTTTAAAATCGGATTATCAATGAGATGTGTGGCCCGGAAGAAAAGACAAAGAATTATTGGTGTAGGCTTTATAGATGTAATGTGTGGCTGGAATACACAGTTTTGATTGTTTTTAAATTATTCTAAAGTCTTTATTCCTCTCTACTTACGGGATCAAAATCCTTCACCTTGGCTTTATTAGCCTCAATCTGTTTTCTGTGAGCTTCTATCAGCACCAAGAGACCACTAGCAACATAACAGAGTTATGTTAATTTTTTCATATAAAAGAATTTTTAATTTTTTCTATATAAAAGAAAAAAGATATTTTTTAAAGACGTATTACCTGGATGTAGTGATTCATGCCTATAATTCTAGCACTTTGAGAGGGCTGAAGTGGGAGGGTCGTTTGAGCCTGGGAGTTTGAGACCAACCTGGGCAAGATGGCAAGACCCCGTTTCCACAAAAAATTAAAAAATTAGCTGAGTATGGAGGTGCATGCCTGTGGTTCCAGCTACTTGGGAGTCTGAGGTGGAAAGATCCCTTGAGCCTAGGAATTTGAGGTGGCAGTGAGCTATGATCGTGCTACTGTGCTCCAGCCTGGACGACAGAGACTCCCCTCCCTAAAAAATAAAGATTTATTTTTATCTTCCTTTTGTATCATAGGCATGCCTCTGTTAAATTATTTGACACATATCTAAATGTGCTCAGTGTTATTTTTCCTGATCAAAATTATGAACAGTGCAATTCATAGAGTTGTTTTTTTTTTTTTCCATTTCATAGGTCTACATAGGTTTTGGCCTAAATGAGAAACTGAGAACTAATCTTCGCTTAAATCCTTAAAATGCTATGGACCTTTCTTGATTCTTATGGTAGAATTAAGAGTTATGGTTGATCAGAGTGTTTTCACCTTATTATGGCTCCCCAAACAGTGGCTTTCTTCTGGAAAGAAAGAGCTAGAGATGAAACTGACCCTAGTTGAATATGGAAGAATAAAATTATAAGGTTGAGTTATTCAGTGGGTTAATAATAAAGAGAAGGAATGATGCAAAATAAAATTATGAGGTGGGGTCTTTGAACATGAAACTGCTCTCAAAACTCTACAATAAACTGTCAATACTGTAAGGATATTTTTGATGTGCTGGACTTAGGAGCCAGAAGAGGTTTCCTAAGATATGCAAACGCTTTTCCCACATCCATCAGTTCCAGGTTACAAAATAGTAGGCACTGGATCTTAGGATACTATCCCTGAGTGGTGAGTTACACTATGGCTAATAAAAAGTTTTATACTTTGATATGTTCTGCTAAGTTTTTATTGTGGGTTGTAAATGTTTGATATCCTCCTAGGGGCTTTTAGGAGAATATGTTTTCAAAGCACATGTGGTGCTGTTATACTCTGAACCAAACTAATGGGCTTTAATTATGCCAAGGGCTGTAGCTCCCAGAGATGCTGACAAATTCGTAATGTGTTTTAAATTGCTAGGATGGAAAGTACAAATCAAAGGTTTAACCTGGAGTAGTGTTTAGAAAATAATTTCCTTTGCTAAGATGCCACCTGTCATTCTAATTTCTCAAGTTGAAGAATGTGGTTGAGTCATTCATGTCTCTCATGTGACATTCCTATCTTTACCATGGAACAGTTGAAAGGCTGAAGTTGACTTTAGGAAACCCAGATTTGAGGCCAGCATTGTCACTCACTTTTTGTTTGAATTTGTACAAATCACCTGATATGAAAGACTTCATTTTCCATGGGTATAACATAGGGGAGTGCTGTAACATGGGAAGACTGACTTAGTATAATTGAGAGGACCAAGTAAGATGATACATGGACCAACAGGAAACATCTGAGAGAGCTCTTCTTTGTTGTTTTAGCTGCGGGATGTGTAAGTTGTAACTAGCAGGCCTGCCAGAAGTTCTTTGCTTAGTTGGGAATCTAGTCAATGCTATTAAGATTTTTCCCATTTGATCCACATTGCAGGCTTCTAAGCTACTGCATTCCCTTATTCTATAATATGGCTATCTTGGGGATATGCTGTACTTCCTTTGCTTCCCAGCTGACATGTAGTCTATGTAATTTTGGTATTTGCCTGATTTTCTGAAAACGGAAGAGGACCAAACACTCCCCTCGTTATTATAAGTATCGAGTGGAGCTCTGCTCCAGTGACAAACATTTCAGTGATTATGGATACTTGCTGACTTTTCATGAGTTGCAGGTTATCTGCAAGACAAAATTAGATCTTCAGTGCTGAGTTAGGCAAAGCACTTCTCTCCTCATCTTCCTGACAACACCCCTACAGTTTGCCATCAGATACAGACAGTGGTGATGATGATAGGGCATTAATTGGTACTTCCAAGGGTACCTGTGACCTTTCCATATTTTTTTTAACAACTGGTAATCAATTTATTGAAATAGATGACTTAAGGATCTGCACTGGTGACTTGCACCTCAACTCCTGACTCAGTGCTGAGGGAAGTAATCTGCTTAACAATCTCAGCGGGACTGTGCAAGTCAATGAGTCGCTTGTCGATTCTCATCTGGAAATTATCCCATGTCTTAGAACCTTCACCACAAAGAGTTGTTCTTGTAGTGATTCTCAAAGTCTTGGCAGGCATTCGAACTGGTCCTTTGACTTTGAGATTCTTTTCCTCTGCTCCTCTAATCAAGTCAGCACACACCTTCTCCGGGGATTTTACCTTGCAGCTGGTTAGAGTGATTCAAATTCAGTGAATTGCCACTTCCAGCTCCATGGGTGTTTTTCCAATATCCTTAAAAGCCATGGCTGCTGCACGGCTTCCTGACAGACTTGTTCCTCGGCAAGAGCCAACAGCGGTGAGTCAGGAGCAGAAGCATGCAGATCCAGGATCCGCAACAACGACGACCACGTCTTCCTCAAAGAGCAATATCTTTTATGAAATAAATACTTAGGAGTTTTCTGGGGGATTCCAGTCTTTACTCCCATAATACTGAGGACATCATAATGTCAATGAAATCTGTTCAGTTTTCTGCCAGTCAGACCGACATGGAACCAAATATGTATTACTGTCTTAAAATAATTGAAGTGAATTTAATGGGAAAGCAGAGTTCCTGGTATATTGTAAGGACTCACTGGATGTTTGTGGAATTGAGTTGGTAAGGCCTTTCATTCTCCAAGCAGAAGGAAGTTGTTGTGTTTATTTTAAGTAGTTGTAGAAATTATGAACACATGACTTTAAGGATGTGCTGACTTTGCAGTGCCCAGTCAAGTGCCAGCTAATCTTTAAATACTAATAAATTAAATCTAATAATTGACAGACTTTGAAAAATCACAATTTCATAATGAAAATTCTACTGAGACTGAAAAAACCCTATGCTAATCTCTCCCTTAGGCTCATCTAAGATTGTCCTTGGTTGAATACACACCACTCAAATCTGTAAATCTCAAGGTTTCAAGGATGTATTAGAACATGTAGTTTATTGTGTTTTTGTGAGGGCTGTAAATATTGTTTGTATTATTTTGTAAGAAAGATAAAAAGTTATGATTAGCATATTGTAGAAACTCCATTTACTACGGATGTTAGAAAGAGTATTATCATTCACTGTATAAAGTGTTTGTCCTTACAATTGCAAAGCTTCCAAGCACTGTAGTTGATAAGAGTTCAAATAGTCAAGTAACCTCTTTTCTAAATACAGAGCTTCCTGCTGCAAGTGTAAATTTTCTTCTTTAAGACATTTCTCCTAAATAAGGTATTATTAAGCAGAACCATTTTCTTAGTAATGAGGTTAATAAAACAGGCCAGTCTGATGATGACTTTTGTGTCTTTTTAGGAATAAAAGGCAAAAGCAATTTAATAATGACTTTAGATCCATAGTCTATCAAGAGTTAAAGTGCTTGTGATAAAACCAGCAACCTCACCTATGAAGGCCCAGGGATCTAAATAAAAATCTCAGGTGCAGTGTAATTGTCTAATTGTTGCTAATATTGTATCAGATTCTTTGATGCTGTTCTCTTTGAACAACTAACTCTGGACCATACCACTTGAATTAAGACATAATTTAACTGAAATGTGAATGTGTAAATATATTATTACAATATGTGTTTTCACTTAATTTATAAAATTTAGAGTGACGTGATCATTAAGGATATATCTTTAAAAATACCAAGCCTCAAACTTCCATTCAAAAGCTTTTCTGTTATTTTATTGATTCATCCATTTATTTTCTGTCAAACAAGCAAACACTGAATTAAAAATGGGAAACTTTTACATATTTCACTTCCCTTTACCACTAATTTAATAGCTTAACATTAGTTTTTAGTGTGATAGGAAACATACTGGCGTGACTTATAATTATGGTTAAAAATTCAAATAGGTATATACCCTTTTAACTTAAGAATTCTTGGAATTTAGACCAAAGGTGCAGTCATTATGATAAGAGATTTCTGAGAGAGTCATTACAAGCCTTGCTGTATTTACAATGTCCATTCCTACAACCAGTTCCTAGGTATGTTGTATTGGTAAACTAGTGTCCCTGAGTTATACAGGAGATTCCTCTCATTACAGAGCAAGCTAAGCATATCCCTCAGAAGTTGTCTGCGTTTTATGTTGGTTGTTATAGGCTTAGGAAATAACAGGAACATTGTTAGGCTAAGAGAATTGAGTCTAAATTTATCAAACAGACAGACACAGAAGCCAGAATACCTTCAGCTAAAATCTCAGCTCTGTCATTTGTTTGTTTGTTTTCCATTGTTTTTCTATTATAAACAATACTACACTGAATATTCATATGCAAAATAAATATCTCTGGACACTGCTCAATATTGCCTTAGAGTAAATTCTTAGAAATGAAGTTCTAGGGTAAAGTCATGTACTTTTTAGGGCTTTTGATATTTACAGCCATATTGCTCTTCAGAATAGTTTACAGTCTTATGACCTGTGTTTCTACATCTGCACTGGGCATCAAAATAAGAAAAATCCTGCTAATCTGAAAGGCAAAAGATCTCTGTTTTGAAAAAATTGTACTTCTTTGATGAGTGGTGAGGCTGACCATTCCCCATTCATATCCTTCGCTCATTCTTCAATTAGAATATTTGTTTTTTTTGGCATATAGCTGCCATTTATATACATGAACATACACCACATGATATTGCATGTATATTACAATTTCCAGTTTTCCTGCTAATGTATTGCTTTGGTTATTAAAGTTCTAGAGTGTATGTGTGTTAATAATTTATATAATATGAAAATAGCTCTGTGGTTATCCTTTTTTTTTTTTTTTTTTTTTTTT